>MNCI01002362.1:668999-682067 GCA_015680685.1 Gnetum montanum
TATCTTTCTAAGGCCATGCCCAAGCGTTCATGTTTTGCTTGTTTCCACTCTTGGATTTGTTTCCTCAAGGCTGACACTCTTGTGTAGATTTGATATCTCTCGTTAAAGAGTTCTACCATTGTTGGCCAACGTCGTATTGAATTTGGTTTTAACGATCTATACCATACTTTTGCTTAGCCGACGAGTGTCATAGGAAAGAGCTTAAATTTTTTCCAACCATTATCAATGTTGTTCCATGTACAAGCATCGTAGAAGGCTTGTAAATGTTGTTGCGGATCTAAATCATAGCCTCCTAAAAACTTAGGAAAGTTTTTTAAGTCAAGCCTAGGTAGACAACTTTCCTTACTATGCTTGCAGGGTATTTGAATAGCCTCTTGTATTTCCGTTAAGCTTGTAGTGGCCAGTAGGGGTTCATCGTCACTAGGTATGTTATGCAGTTGTGAGTTGGGATGATGTTATTTGCGTTGATGCTCATAGGAGACCCCTACATCAAATTGGGTACTCCAAACTTCATCTTCATTATCATATAATTTGTTGGTTCTCCAATGAGTTGCCCTACTAGTTGTTGCGTTGTCATGCTCTTGTGAGAGAGACATTGTTGTGAACCGTGTGTGACTTAATTGAATTGAATTTAATTTTTTTCTAAAGGATATATCATTAATACTTATTATAGCGATCTTGTATGATATAACTAATCTAAATAACTAGCACCATCCTCGGCAACGGTGCCAATGATGAGTGGCAAGGTACCCCTACACTCAACCATACAAATACTAGCGTTCATGCATGATCTGGTTGAACTTCGTGGACAAGCTAGTTGTGGTATTTAGATAGTTACACGTTGATCGTAGTTCACTATCTTCCCACTTGGACTAATATTTGCTTTGTCACATATGGTTTAGTCTAAAGTGAGGCGTATTATGTGATCCTAAACTAGTGTTACTCCTAGAGACAATGGAACATAATCTTGATTAAACTAATAAGTAATAGGAACTGAGTCTAAGCTAGCCTAAGTGTGATGAGCATTCATTCCTTAATCATCCGTACACATCTTGGACCTCGTGCATGACTACTACTGGGATTACCAAGTGTAGATCCTAGGTACACTACTAGGTTACCAAGTAGTCACACTTAAATGCTCATGATTAAGTCGTACTCATTCTGCATTTAGCAACAGGAATAGTAAATGATGATAAATAAATATTAACTAAGAAAACAATAAATAATGATAATAATTAAATAATTAAAACTAAGTGAATGCTACAATGATGAAGTAATCTCGATCTTTATTTTAAGTCATGTGTGTGTCCAAGTACGTCACACTCGAATAAAGGTGCCATACAATTACAAGCATCACACTACGGGCTTGCACTTGGGAAAATAGTCTAACTCATATAGAAACAAACTACAAGAGCTTCCCTACAATTAACCCACAAGATGCCTAAGTGCAGCGGGTGCGCGCTTACTTATAGCTAAAAATAGACTTTGTGTAAACGGGGCCATGTCAACGCATGGGTGGATGCGTCAACAGGGTCGCATCAATGCGACCGCGTATACAGGGCCTCATATACACGACCTAGTTAATGCAACCCCCATATCAGGGGTCCGATATCAAGACTCATCAAATAACAAGGCTCCGATAACATGGGTCCGATAACAAGGCTCTGATATCAGCACCTAACAAACCATGATTCATCACTAATGTAATTCAGCTATGTATCCACAATGCTTTGACTTATGTAGTGGATGTCATCCAACTGCATAAGCATGGCTCCCAAGGCATAATTTAATGCGTCTATCACTATATGAAATGGTATGGACCAGTCAGGTGCTTGTAGAATTGGAGTCTCTACAAACTTATACTTGAGGCACTAGAATGCATTTTTGCATTTCTTAGTTTAGATGAATGGTGCATATTTCTTTGTAAGATCAACCAACAATTTTGCAATCTTAGAGAAATTCTCTATAAAATGCCAATAGCTAGTGTGTCCAATGCATGATTAGACATCTTTAATGGTTTTTTGTTGGCTAGTTATTCCTTTGATGAACCTTATCTTTTCAAGGTCCACCTCAATTCTTGCTTAAGAAATTTTATGCCCCAGTACAATGCACTCCTAAACCATTAGATGGCTCTTCTGCTAATTGAGATAAAGATTCATCTATACACACCTTTTAAGAACTTGCTTAAGGTGGTCCAAGGCTTGCTCAAATGTGGCATCATAGGTGAAGAAGTCATCCATGAAGACTTTCACCCTGCTACCAATATGTTGCTGAAAAATGCTCAAGACCAAGTGTTGGAATGTCGAAGGAGCATTGCATAAACCAAAAGGCATCTTTTGATATGCAAAAGTTCCTCAAGGACTCATGAATGTTGTTTTGGCTTGATCCTTTGGCATGATCTAGATTTGGTTATAGCCACTATAACCATCCAAAAAGTTGTAATAGTAATGCCCAAATACAGTGTCCAACACTTGATCCACAAATGGCAATGGAAAGTGATTTTTGAATGTTTCCATACTCAATAGTTGGAAGTCAATGTAGACTTTCCACTTGCCACCTTTCTTTGGCACAATCATGACTAGGCTAATCCACTCACTATCCACAATGGGATAGATAAACCCTACCTTGAGGAGTTGCTCAATTTCCTCTTTGATGATCTACTTCAATTTAGGTTTCAACCATTACTACAGTTGCCTTTTTAGCTTCATGGCTAGATCAGTGTAGATACAATGCTAGCATATCCTAGGATCAATCCCTATGAGTTTAGGTTATGACCATGCAAAGGTTGTTGGTCATCTATTGACCACCCTCAATAGCATCCATTTCTACTTAGAAGCAAGATTGACATTGATGATTACTAGCTTGCCATTTTTCAAAAAATGCATATTCTATGCCCATAGGTAGAGTTTTCAACTGTAATAGTTCTTGTTTAAAATTTTCAAGGATTTTCAACTCTCCCCAATAGGTATCATCATTTGCATCATTAGAGAGTTGGTGATGAACTTGCTCTAGTTCATCCATGCCTTCAACATAGGCACATGTTAGGCTCTTAGTAGGTTTCATGCAAAGTGTGCTACTTCCAAGATTAACTATTAGCTATTGGGTGCCTTCTTGTTTTGTGGCTACTACATATAGGCACCTTTGAATAGTTGCCTCATTTGCACATTGCATGCATGCAAAAATGGATGTTCTTTTCAGGTACCAAAGTTTCTACATGCAGTTGTACCCTATATCATTGTACGTGATGCATGGAACTTGTTTCTTCTCATTCTTTTTGAATGTAGTTTCCTTGGAAATTTCTAATGAAAGATCTCTAGTGTCCATTTTTACATCAACAGTACTTAACCAAGCCCTTCCCATAATGATAGGAAAGTCCCCCTTGCAGTTGTCAACTTTGATTACCAGGAAATTGGTAGGATATGATCACCCATAGATAGTGGTCACAATGTTCTCCACTAGTCTCAAAGGAATAGTGATGGATTGATTTCTCAATTATAAATGAATGTTGCTTCTTCTTGAAAGGAAGTAGGTTCTAGGTGTTGTACATTTCATGAGAAATTAGATTAACTCTAGAACCTGAGTCAAGAAGAGCCTTGCATGGCTCATTCTCAGTAATCTACAAATAGATGAGATGACTTCTAGGATTATCTCTTTTCCTAGGAAGGTTGCCAACCTTGATCCAATCAAATACAACGTGGATTAACATAACTATGTGGATCTTGGAAGGCATTTAGTTTGAAGGGCTCTCAAAAGGAATGGATGTAGAGGATGAAGGAGATATAGGATGACTAACCACATAAGTAGGTGAGGGTTTAGTTGGGCTATTAGTTTAAAAGAATGATCTTTTACGAGATCTTGCACTTGGCTAAGGAGCTAAATGTAAGTTAATAGCCCTGGTGGCATTACATTGTTGCAGTTGGGCTAGAAGCTCATCCTACATGGATGGAGTAGGTGGTAATTGTGTTGAGGGTGGAGGAGCATGTGCTAAAGGATGAGGAGGGTGATGGGGATATGGGATTTTCTCTCTAGTAGATGCAAAATGAGTTTTGTAATACTCTAGAGGGTAGTGGTAATGTTGAAAGAAGCATGACTAGAAGAGTTACATGGAGACATTAGTTGTTGAAAATAGTACCCATATAGATCTAGATGGCTATAAAGGTATTGCTGCCTTGGTAGTGGCACCTTGCACGATTGTGGGTGTTGCCACTAGTGATACTGCTCATATGGTTGTGGTGGAGCTTTACTTGGATAATAAGGTTGTTGTTGGTGATGGAATTGCCTTGGGTTGCCTTGAGGATAAGGCAACCTTCTGAGTGCTTACCTTCATGCTAGTTTAGAATTCAGAGCATACACCCCAGATTCCTATAAGGATAACAAAATAGGAAAAAATCCCTTGGGATGTTCATATTAGTAGATGTCACACCCACCATCATCATTTGATTTTGACTCCACAACCTCTTCTATTTTTGCATCCTTGCCCTTACCCCTTTGGTAGGCACATTTAACTTCTTTCCTTCTTCTACGATCACGATCACTACCTTGTTCTTTGGATTCTTTTGTAATTTTTAGAGTAGTTTGAAATCTTTTATCCAAAGATTCTCACATTTTATCAACCTTAGCCAAAATTTCAAATACAAATTTTTGAATTGGCAAGGATTTTCGCTGCACCACCTCATCAAGTCGTGCCCCCCTCTCATTATCACAAAATCAGACCTCCCTTTTTCGATTGGAAGGGTCTTGGCTATACTCCTCAACACTTTCTCATTTTCTTAACTCACCTTCTTCTTTTTTAACTTGCTCAATCAACCTTTGAATTTCATGGGCTCTTTGTTTCGATAGTCTCCCTTGGGCATAGACCCCAAGAGTTCTCCTCATTTCTGAGTCAAGCCCATCTATGATATGATGAAGTTGTTCCCACTAAGAGTAATCATGGCTAGAGCATTCATGTAATAATGAATAATATCAACCCATGGTGGCATCCAAGGGTTCATGTATTCCTTGTTTCCAACCTTGGATTTACCTTCATAGGTTTGACACTCTAGAGTAGATCTGATACTTGTCATTAAATAGTTCTAGCATTGTACTCCATCAATGGATTAATTCTGGTTCCAGAGATTGGTACCAGCTTTCTGCTTCCTTGATGAGTGTTCTAGGGAACAACTTGAGCTTTTGTTAATTATTTTCAATATTTTATAAGGCACAGGCATTGTGAAAGGCTTGTAAGTGCATTTGAGAATCTGAGTTATATCCCCTATCAAATTTCGGGATATTCTTCATGTCTAGCCTCTTGATTCGACTACCATCACTGTGGTGTTTGCCACATCCCCTTCATTTGTCATGGCCACGATCCTTAGAGTGATCATCATTATGCTTGTCTAAGTTCTTGCTTCAACTTCCTTTCTTAGAGCTCCCATGACTATGGGGCTCATTGTTACCAAAACTTAGATTGTTGATCACTAATTTAGGATTTTGGTATAGCTTCCCTTCATTAGAGTTAAGAGGTGGAAAGTTTGCATGTTTAGAAGCCTCACAAAGAGGTTTCTCATTATCCTTTTGATCTAGCAGGAATAAGGAGTTAGTGAATTGCTTCCCCTTCATGTCTTCATGGTACTTTTCCTATTGTTGATCTCATTTGTGTTATGTCTTAGTGGATGATAGTCTTAAAAGTCATGATCTTCCACAATGCACTCTCCATGAAGCTCCTCAATGCCCAGCCTTGTAAGGGTTTGGAGTAGCATCTTGGAAACAAATTGGTCAAGTGGCAATACAACATTCCTTTCCATGTCTTACCACCACATTTGTCCATCTTGATGGAGGATGTAAGTAAAATTGGATACAAACTCATCAGGATGAGTATACACTATGCATTCTTGTGGTACTGTTGACTTAGAATCATCATGCCTACGAGAAGGAGAAGATGTTTTTGTGAGAAAAAATTTCTCAGTGTGCTTGTAGTGTAGTTTTGATTAATTATTATGTATTTATTTATTAAATTTTTTTCAAATGATTATAACCTTAGGGTTTGATCCATTGATCTTGAATACTATTCATGAAGTCCTAAATAGCGCACGTATCAAATTACAAGTCCTCTACAATGGCACCAATGATGAGCAAAAAGTAGACCCTATGCCCAACCATACAAATCACGAAGCATTCATGCATGATTCGATTGAATTACATGGACTTATAGCCTTCTAAGCACACTAGTCTCTAGGAAGTTAAAACTAATCGCTATAATCATTATCTTTCCAATTACACTTGTGAAATGCAAAGGTATGATTAAGTGCAACTAAGGCATATGATTTTTATCATTTTTATGTTTTGTGTTTTAAGTTACCTAAGTGATGATTGGAGAGGTACCCCTACACTCAACCATACGAAACGAGCGTAGCACGCGCGATCTGGTCGAACTCCGTAGACTAAGTGCCTACACGCCCCATGGAACACTTGGGTTTAATCATTCGTTGTCTTCCCAGACTTACTTGTAGTTTTCACGGTGTATGGTTAAGTAAGTCCAAGGTATATGATTTTTATATCTTTTATGTTTTATGTCCTATGCTATCGAGGTGAAGGGTTGAAGAAACTAACTAACTCTAACTAATGACTAAGTCTAAATTACCTAGCGTCAGCATCCGTTCCCACTTCCTGTACACACCTTGAACTGATGCAACCGTGGTTACGAAACGCTAATCATTGTTGGGATCACCGTGCGTAACGCACATGCTCGAAGTGGTCATGCCGAGGCACTTAACTAGGAGGAAAGGGTTGAGAGAATCTAGTCTAGCCTAAGTGCGATGAGCAATCGATTGCTTGACGAACCGTACACATCTTTGTGCATGACTACTACTGGGATTACCAAGTGCAGATCTTGAATATGCCATTGGGTTACCAAGTAGTCACACTAGATGCTCGTAATCAAGTCGTACTCATACCGTGTTGCGATGAGCAGCCGATTCCTTGACTAACGGTACACATCCTTAGATGCTTGTAATCAAGTCGTACTCATACTGCATTCTAGGAGTTTAAGGGTGAGAGAGAAAACAATAAATAAAATCCTATTCCATGCACTGCAAGGTTTATCCAGGAAATTTATCTTTATTGCCGTACACAACTTGTGTTCAGGTACAATGTTGCTCGAATAAAGATTCGTTCACTTTAGGACTCCTACCGCGGGCACATGGAAAATATTCTATCTTTGGAGTGATCAAATTGCCAGAGTTTCCCTACTTCTAACTCAGGATGAGAAAACAAGGGAGAGCTACCTCTTATTTATAGATATGGCGACAGACCGCGATATTGTGTATGCGATATCGCAGGGGACGACGCGATATTGCGGCTCATGCGAATTGCGTCTCATCACCTAAGGGTAAAGAATAACTAATAAAAATAGGATAATTAAATTTCTAATCTAATCTAAATAGCTACACCTAACTAATCCTAACATAAGTATCCATTTCCACTTACTGTACACATCCTGAACACGTTTAATGCTACTAGGTTACCAACGTTAAGCATTAGTGGGATTACTAAGCGCCAAGCATATGCTTGAAGTGGTTGTACTTATGTGATTAATTAATTACTATTTAATCTAGCTTAATTACTTAAAGCATTAAAGGAAATTACCTAAAACATTAAATGCATAAATAAATAATTAATCTATTTCAAAGAGCTGCAAGGTTTATCAAAAATCTCATATTTATTACCACACACACTAATGTGCTCAAGTATAATAGTGATCAAATAAAGATCTGTACACTCTTAACTCCTACTATGGGCACTTGAAAATATTAACTTTCAAATGACAAAACTGTAGGAGCTCTGCTACAACTATGACAAAGATATGCCCTAAACATGGTGGGTGAGCATATATTTATAAGCAAAAATAGATACTACATCGATGGGGCCTAGTCAACGCAACCAATTTATGATTCATCATGACTGTAAGCCTTGGACTTAGAAAGTATCATGTTCACCTTGTATTTATAGTTCTAGTGTGTTTGATTGAGTTTTGTATATTCTATTCATGCATCCTTGCTTCTTGTGTTACCTTTCTAAGTTGTGTGCATGTCTGAAGTCCCTTAGGATGTTTATGATATCATTTGGACTTCCTACAGTTCTTAGGACATGTTTCCCTTGGTCTTGACTTTTCATGAGATAGCTAGTTGCATATAGGATGCAAGGAACTTGAGTTGATACCTATGTATCAACACATCCATTATATTGACATGCCTACATTAATGCATCCCCTGCATTATCTTGATTATCAATTTTTGCTAGAATGGTGACCTAGAACTACTAGGATACCTTGATGGACCTTAATAAGGGTCTCATTGATTTTGACCAATGGGATTTATCATATAGAACATAGGGTGATTTGGTTGTAAGCTTCAAAGATAATGTTGAGTGGATTGTTAAGAACACTAATGTATATCATTACATTTAATAAATATAAAATAGATTATAATACATATGATACAATGAAAACCCATGTTTCCATGATGAGGAACATGAGAGAATGTTCAAAATTTTATGTTTTATAATTCTTTATGGATTTTATATTTATAAAGAACAAAGAACACATAAATACACATGCATCACAATCCCTCTTGGTAATAAGTGCAATTCTTGTGTTACAATCCCTTTTAGGGATAAGCATAACACCACAAACAAAATGCAATAAAATGACTCTTAGTGATGAGTGGCGAGGTACCCCTACACTCAACCATACGAATACGAGCATAACGCGCGTGATCCGGTTGAACTCCACAGACTAAGTGCCTACACGCCTCATGGAACACTTAAGGTTAATTATTCGTTGTCTTCCCAGACTTACTTGTATTTGTCACGGTGTATGGTTAAGTAAGTTTGAGGTATATGATTTTTATGTCTTTTCTGGTTTTATCTCCTATGCTAGAGAGGTGAAGGGTTGAAGAGACTAATTACTAGCTTTAACTAACTAACTAAGTCTGAATTAACCTAGCGTTAGCATTCGTTCCCACTTACCGTTCACACCTTGAACCAATGCAACCATGGTTACCAAATGCTAGTTGTTGCTGGGATCACCACGTGTAATGCACGTGCTCGAAGCGGTCATATTGAGGCACTTAACTAGGAGAGAAGGGTTGAGAGAGATTTAATTCCTAATAAAGCATGTAAATGATAAATAGTAAATATCAATAAATAAAAGTCCTATTTAGCTTATTCCATGCACTACAAGGTTTATCCAAGAAGTTCGTCTTTATTTCTGTACACAAATATGTGTTCAGGTACAATATCTGCTCGAATAAAGATCCGTTCACTTTGGAGTTCCTACTGTAGGCACATGGAAAATATTCTATCTCTGGAGAGGTAAAAATTCCAGAGTTTCGCTAAGGGTCTAGATCTAGATGAGAAAACAAGGGAGAGCCACCTCTTATTTATAGACTTGGCAGCGCACCGCGCGACGCGATATCGCATGGGATGCGATATCACAGTGGACGCGATATCGCATCGCTTAGTCACAACCTTGATTGCCCAACACCATGCTACATAATTGTAACCTTCTTAGATAAGAAATGAATCACTGCAACTTGATGAAACAAAAATTAAATAAATATTTTTTATTTTTTTAATGTTTAACACATCAACATTGAAATAAGAAAAAACCATGAGCTTTATTCATCCTACAAACACTAGAACCTGCATCGACCAAACGATTCTGGGCTATGTAAGTAAGCTAGCATTCTAATAGAGTTTACTTGTACTTGTGAAAGTGATAATTTGAAATACATATAAAACAAGAATAGGAATCAACTTACCCAAGGGAGTAAGAGCTCTTCACACAAATTGAATGACACAAGTGTAAATGAAAATCAGAGTTATGCTTAAGTTATGTGTGAGAGCTCATCTTGGGTATTTATAGTTTTCACATGAAAATAGAGGAGGTTTTTCAATGCCTAGGCATTAATAGAGATCCATTAATGTAGCCTTGGCTAATAAGAGCATACTTTTGGCACTTTGGTTCAAACTTGGGTAAGTAAGGGGGTGCACTAATGTCCTTACGCTAACATAGAGTAGTCAATATAACCCTTTCCCCTTCCTCATCCTCCACCCCCACCACTGCACCACACATCACACCCCATCCCCCACCCCCATGGCCCTGCCCCCCACCCACNAAGTCAGAACTTAAGGGAGCATGCTAAAAGGACCATATGAGATTCGAATAAAGTTGAAATTATCCTAAGAAGCTTGGCATCATGCACACAACCTTAAAGTGTGGCATAACTGGCTAAGGTACATCTTGAAAGACCAAGAACCTTGACTGAACATGCTAGACTATAAACATATGACAAATGAAATACTTCCCAAATCTAGGGCTTATATTATATGTACAAAATGCCACTAAATGTCTCATCAAACCTTCATTGGTGCCAAGACATTGATGAACTTAAATTGTTTCATTGCAAAAACTATAGATAGTTGGTTTGAGCTCTTCACAAACAACTAAGATAGCTTAGACTTCATTTGAGACTTTTGGGCTTTTAACATCTAGTTTTGTATGAAGAGCTCCTCCTCCCTTTTCTAGTTGGTAAGTGTAATTTCCTTTCCATTTTCTATGTGTTTTAAGCCATCGATTTCATAAGTGTGGCTAGACTCTTTCAAAGTGCCACCTTGCTTATATAGTCGAAAATTGTTTAGTTGATGTGAAGTTTATTATTTGGTATCGTGAACAAAGCTCATGTTCTTTCTATGTTTTGTGACTTGGATGCTTTAAATTATAAAAATACCAAAAAATTTGATTATCATGCTTATCATATACATTCATTAATTAAGTTATTTATGTATTTATTTCTATTGTGTTAATCTGTGATGATTCATCCTTATCCAAGGAGGTCATAACTATACAACACGGTGTTAGGCCATTAAGGTTATGACTAGCATCCATTTTATGCTTTCTATATGAGGTGTTACACCTATTGTGCATGCAAGCATTGCCACATGTTCCCAAAGGGATTGTAATGCATATGTGTTATTTTTGTTTTGTTGTTATATTTATAAAATACAAAAAAATTATAAATATTATTTCTTCTTTGACTATGATAGCATAGGTGTCTCATGTATTGTATGTATTATATCTCTTCTACGTTTATTAAATGCAACAATATACACAAGTATTCTTTGTAATTCATACTAACACTATTTTTAGAAGTTAACAACCAGATGGGAAGTATGATATAGCCCTACTAATCATAGCTAGTAGGACCCCATGTTATTGGGACATGCCATATTTTCAATAAAAGCAATTGTTCATGAGGGAAAGAAACCACAATTTTTTAAAAAGATAAATAATTGTAATTTTCAGCAGGAAAACATAAAATCTTCTTCAACAGGTTCTCAATATTTAACTAATCCCATTAAATTTGAAGGTGTTAGTAAATTGTAGATATCTAAAGAGAACTTCCCTTTGGAAAAGAAGACTTTTTAGTAGGGAATAGTAATAAAAATGCTGAATGCAGATGGATTTCACTTAGTACAATATAAGAAGAAGAAGAATGTAAATACTTATTTCAATTCAAAAACCACTAAAGTATTTCATTTTCTTTCTACTTCTCCTACTATTCAAAATGTTTTCTCATTAGGTTATGCTTTTTCATGTATTAATGATATGGATTATGAGACAAATGCTAAACTTGAATGATCAAGAATAGGGATCTCCTCCCTGACATCTCAATGTTAGTTTTATCTTGGAGTATTTGAGGTCTTTTTGATAGGTCTTAAGTAAAGATTGTCAAGGAGTATCTTTCAAATTGGCATTTATCTCTAGATTTTCTTTTCGTACAAGAGATTAAGATTTTGGTGCATGATATTAATTTTTTTTTGGTAAATGCATTTTAAAAAACTAAATTTAATTTTTGTGGTCTTGAAGTTAATAATCAAGATGTTATTATTCTAGTTAATAAAAATTTAATTGGAAAAGTTTTGAATTTTGGCTTTGACAATCTTGGAAGAGTTATTTGTATTACTTGTTATAGTGAAAAAGATAAGTTTAGACTTTATAATATTTATGCTTCGAATAACTCAAAAGATCAATTAGAGATTTGGAAATACCTTCTATCTCTATGTAAACTTCATTGAATTATTAGAAGTAACTTCAATATGGTTGAAAGTCATTTAGATAAACTTGGTTGTCTTCCTTTGAATATGTCTTCTTGAGAAAAAAAATATTTGTGCAATTTGAAAGAAAAATATTTTATTTCTAATGTTAAATCTTTATTTTTACATTATTTTAATGAGAATTATTATAAGTAGTATAATTATTAGCAAGGAAATGATAGAACTTTTATGGGCTTGATAGATTTTATATCTCTAATGTTTCTTTTTTGGAAGTATATAAGTAAAGTAAAAGTGCATACAAATACTACTTTATCAAACCATTTTTATATTAGTATTTTTATCTCTAGAATTAATTCTTCTTCCTCTTGAAAGTAGGAGCTTTTTCATATGGATGCTAATATGTTCACAAGACCTAGGGGAAAAATGTTTTGAGGTTCTTATAGCATGTAAAAACAAACCTACTAGTGATATTAGTTAAATTGATTGGTGGAAAGCAGTTTGCTCAACAAAAGCATCACATTGAAGATCTTGGAAAATTTGTTAAGCAAGCATAAATTCTTGCATACTAAAATCCCTTTAATTTTGAAACTCAAAAAGACTTTGCTAAAGCTTGTTATGTTAAATAATGTTGGGATATTTTTGAAGCTAAAAGTGCTCTCACGACAAGTCACATGTTGTTACTAGAAATCAAAGATTAATTTTATAAGGAATTTTTTGAATTTCTAAAAGGAAAGGGTTAAGTACCTAAACTAGAATCACTTTATATAAATGATTCCACCATTATGCATCCTTAGATTATTAACAATTTTTTAGCTAATCATTTTTCTTCTATCCTTTTTTTTAAAGGTTTTAGTAAGAAAATATTCGAGGCCTTTAGTATACATATTCATCATCTTATAACATATGCATATCATTATATTCTTTGATGAGTGGCGAGGTACCCCTACACTCAACCATATGAATACGAGCCTGCAC
>MNCI01002362.1:682527-700784 GCA_015680685.1 Gnetum montanum
GTTACAAGCTGCTCGAATAAAGAGCCGTTCACTCTAGGACTCCTACTGCGGGCACATGGGAAAAATTCTAACTCTGGAGTGATCAATCTGCCAGAGCTTCGCTACTTCTAGCCAGGATTGGGAAATGAAGGGAGTGCCGCCTCTTATTTATAGATATGGCGGCGGACCGCGATATCGCGTACGCGATATCGCAGCAGGGGAAGACGCGATATCGCATGGGATGCAATATCGCGGCGGCCGCGATATCGCAGCTCAGTGCATGTCGCGTCTCATCATTCTTGAAGTAGAAATTACAGTGGAAGAAATAAAGGTAGTGCATTTTAGTTTAGCAGATCATTAAGCTCCAAGATTTGATAGTTTTCCAATTGATTTTTACAAGAAGCATTGGAACATTGTTGGAGATGTTCTCTTTAATTTTCTCTAAGAAGCTATTAAAAAAGTTTCTCTTGGTAACAATATTAATAAAGATGTGAGTTGTTTTCTTCCTAAGAATGGAGATCTTCAACATATTAGAAATTAGAGGTCTATTACTCTTCTTAATAACACATATAAAATTTTAGCGAAATGCATAACTTGTCAAATATAGGAGGTTATATAAGATATTATCAGATGCAAGCAAACAAGTTTTGTTAAAGGTAGACATATCTTAAATAATGTTATTCTAGCTTCGAAGGGAATGCAGTGGGTATTCAAGATTAACAATAACATTACTGTTATTAAGCTAGATTATGCTAAATCTTATGATAGAATTGAAAAGAATTTCAATATTTTTTATCTCTATAAACTAGGATTTGATGATTATTTTATTTGTCTTACCCATACATTGCTTATTGATGCTAATGCTCAAGTTGCAATAACTTCTAGATTGAGTTACTTCTTTTCTCTTCAATGGTCAATTTTTCAAGATTGTCCTCTAGCTCTTTATCTTTTTATTATTACTATAGACTTTCTTTTTTTGGCTGAGAGGCCTCGCATGCTTGGGGGGTGCACTGAGGGTGAGGAGTGCATTTTGTCACCCACCACATCACATGCCACATAAGATCCCATGAAATGGGAAAAAACATGAATCGAAGAGCCACAACTTTTCGTATTCCTACTATGCAAAACGTGAACCAAATAGCCATAGGTTTTTGTATTTCCACTACACACATAAAAAGGCCAAACACAACCAAATGTGGAATGGGAATGGAAATGGGAATGAGAATTCCATTTGCATGTTGTCTCTATCTCCATCTACAACTGTTGTTGCAGGCTGCCTAGCCCAAATGAACTAGCTTTGATGATGCTAGCTTCGGAGCTTCGTCGGAGTGCTAGAAAGGCACCTACGATGGTGGCCCGTGCTTCAACTGCAACAACAAGCTCATCAGTGTGTGCTTCTTCAACCAAGGTAGCAATAAGGTGGCAGGCCAATAGGACCTTGCAGCATCTACACTCGACACCAAGGGCCACAACACGCACATGTCATCAACAATTGCTGGCAGTGCCATGGTCGATGCTAGCATGCTCGACTATGCCAACAGCACTGCCCGCGGTATGGCCCAGCATGCACGAATTGCCATCTGCAAGGTCTGGTGGGACTGTGGCTACTTCAGCTCCAACATCCTCGTAGCCATGGAGGCGGCTTTGTCCGACAGTATCAACTTGCTCTTGTTCTTGCTCAGCGGCAGCCCATAGTAACACTACATTGATAGCATCGCCATGGACGCCTTTACTGCCATGGTCCATTGCTGCATCTTTGTTGCTTGCTCGGTTGAAAACTCCAAACATAGTGCCAACACCACCACGAATATATATACGGATAAATCAAATAAAATAATCAACAAAGCCCAATTTATAGAGACAAGAAATAATGAAATTCTATTAAAACCTATTATAAGCTTTGGCATAATCTAACTTAATAAAAATAATGTCTTGCTTAGTATTAGAAGCCCACTACATTTCCTTCTAAGTTGCAATAACATTATTTAAGATATGTCCACCTTTAACAAAGTTAGTCTGCTTAGGTTTAATAATATCTTTAATAACCTTTTGAATTCGGCTTGCCATGCATTTAGGTAAAATTTTATAAGTATTATTAACAAGAGTAATAGGCCTCAAATTACTAATATTTTGAAGATCTCCATTTTTAGGAAGAAGATGACTCACACATTTATTAATATATTTACTAAGAAAAACTTTTTTAATGGCTTTTTGGAAAACATGAAAGAGATAATATCCAATGATATTCTAATGCTTCTTAGAAAATTCAATAGGGAAACCATCAAAACCTGGAGCTTTATTATCTGTTAAACTAAAGTTTGCTGCTTTGATTTCTTTAGTTGTAATTTCTGCTTCAAGAATATTTTGATGTGCTTTTGTTATAAGATGAGGAATATGCATACTAGAAGGATTTCTTGCTAAAATTTTTAGAAGAAAAATGATTTTCTAAAAAAGTAGTAATAGTCTCAGGATCTTTAATGATGGAATCATTTATATAAAGTGACTTTAGTTTAGGTACTTGACCCTTTCCTTTTAGAAATTTTAAAAATTTTCTTGCAAGGTTCACCTTGAATTTTTAGCCAAACCATGCAACATTGTTTAGCATAACGAGCTTTAGCCAAAGCTTTTTAGGTTTCAAAATCAAAGGGATTTTGCTCTAAAAAAATTTGCATTTACTTTACAAATTTTGCAAGATCTTCTTCAACTTGAGGCTTATGCTTAACAAATTGCTTACAAAACCATTTAGCATAATTTTTGACTCTACAAGTAGTTCGCTGCCACTAGTCAGTTCAACCAATATCACTAGTAGGCATTTTTTGTTGCATTCCATAAAGATTTCAAAATATTTTTCCCACTAGGTTCTATGAATAAATTAGCATTCATATGAGAAAGCTCATGCTTGCAAAAGGATGAAAAATTAATACCAGAAAGAAAAATGCTAATAGGAAAATGATTTGACAAAGTAACATTTGCATGTACTTCTACTTTCCTTGTAGGCTTCCAAAAGAAAACATTATAGATGTAAAATCTATCAAGTTGATAATAAATTCTATCATTTCCTTGTTGATAATCATACCAAGTATAAATCTTTTGAATTATTAGGAGCATAAATATTACAAAGTCCAAAGTCATCTTTTTTACTATGACAAATAATTCAAATAACTTTTCTAAGGCTATTAAAACCAAAATTCAAAACTTTTCCAATCTAATTTTTATTAACAAAAATAGCAACACCTCCTTTATTAACTCCATGAGTAGCAGAAAAAATAATGCAATTTTTAAAAATGCATTTACCATCAAAAGTAATATCATGAGCTAAAATGTTAATTTCTTGCAGGAAAAGAAAATCTGGAGATAAATGTTGGTTTGAAAGATACGCCTTGAAAATCTTTGCTCAAGACCTATTAGAAAGGCCTCAAACATTCCATGTAAAACTAACATTGAGGTGTGGGGTTGTAAATAATCTCTATAAAATAACATTTGCATTGCAAACCACCTAGTAATATTTTTGACTCTGTCTTTAGGATTATGCCAATTTGCTAACAATTTTGCTTTCAATACTTTAACAAATAAGAGGAATATTTTCTAGTTCAATATAACAAGGAATTTTAGAATAACGAGATGAATATAGATCAAAATCTACTTTCCATTCTTGAGCAATTAAAGTATTACATTCATCCATAAAAACTTTAAGATCTAATGATTTCTTAACTATTTCAGAATTAGCTAGTTTGACAATCAAAAAAGATTTGAAAAAATAGAAGGCATGCAAAACATTAATTTAATAGCATTCAAGGATAGCTTGAATCATTGGTTATTTTGGCAAACAAATCTAGTGATTTGCAAAAATATATTTCATGAAGTCATATCTCTTGATAAGGATTCATATAAATCATAGGTAAAACAAAATTGAAAGCTTTAAAATTCTTCATAGTCTCTACACTTATAGAGACATTAATATTTTCCATTTTCAAATCATTCCTCCAAAAAAAAAAAAAAAAACTTTTAGTGCAAAAACTCCACTAGAAACTCTCCAACCTTAATTGTTTTACACTTTTGTTAGAGAATATAAGTACCCTCATGCATTAACCTGGTTAAAGCATATCCAAGAAGATGCATCAAAAATTATTTTTTAAAGTAATAAAATACTTAAAAAATAACATTTTCATGACATGTACTAATACCATTCCTCGTACCGATTTCAACGACTCACCACTCACCTCTCTCCTTTCTCCTTTAAAATCGTAGCTGTTCTATCAATTTTCCATGTTAAACTTCCGTCAAGTTTGCCACGTCAGCATTTCTTTTTTATGATAATAAAAAAAAGAAAAAGAAAAAAGAGATTCTCACGATCATCATGATGACGGTATGGGGAATAAGTCCTCGAAATAAACATGGAAAAAATATGTTCAAGCGATGATCCCTGGCCACCCAAATGCAGGGTATCTGCTCCCCAAACAAAGCAATCAAGATGTACACGCATATATTTCTATCTATCAAAATCTTGTAAAAAAAGTTAAAAAAAAAGACATGGCAACGAACAACCTGATTGCGTAATACACGGACGAACTCATACCAATTATAGAAAAGCAAAGACACGGGATGGGTCAAATCGACGCGGAAAAAGAAGAAGAAGAAAAACATAAAAAGAGGGGCGTCAAAATTGAAAAGCAAACAAAGAGGAGGCGAAATGGGGAAAGAGAAAACGGAGGGTCTGGAAGCATCCGATGCTGACGTGGTCCACATGGGCCCACACGTCCCTGCCGATTCCCGTTCTCTATAAATTGCAAAGCCGAGGTTGGATTTTGTCATCGGCTGTTTTCGTGAGAGTTTTGTTAGATTCAGAGCTACAAGAGCTACGTTCGTTTCTTTGAGAATTTCAGGGAGCTTCGCCGCGTTCATGTCAAAAATCGGCGATCTTAATGCTTTGTCTTTTGGTAAGTTCGATTTACAGGATTCGTTTTGTTTCATTCGGTTTTTGATTTACGATTTCAGAGGTGTCTAGGCAGGGATTGTTTCTGGAAGTTTTGGCTTTTCTTTGAAGTTTTGATGTTTTAAGAGAACAATGATTATTCGATAGAAGCGGTTACGGTTTGGTGTTTAACCATGAGGTTTGAGTCCGTGGTTTCTGCAATTGGATTTCGGTGACGTCAGGATCAAATTGTTATGATAGCATGTTCGGCGTTTTATGATGCTAGGCTTTATTTGGAGTTGGATAGTAAAATTTTCCAGTTTTCATTGGCTCATAGGGCCAGATGTTGACTGTAACACCTTGCTTTCTAGATCTTGGTTTCTTTGGTTTGAATTTTGATACTGAAAGCTCTTGATTGCTGCATGATGATGCTTTGTATACGTATTGTATGCAAAAATATGAGATGGTTGCTATCTTTATGTCTTTTTGGGAATCTAACAAAGACTAGGGTTGTTTCAGATTTAGAATAGATCAATTTATATAAGAACTAAGCATCCTTAGCCTCAATTGTTGGATTTTCTACTGACTTGGTTGAATCTTGGTGCGGATAGTTTTAGTATATGGGCTTTAGTATTCTTTCCTCTGGCATCCTCAAATGAATTACCTTGAAACAAAGTCTTTGGATTATGTTTTAACTTTCCGAAAAAGTATATTGATGCATACCCTTGCGGTGATCTACCGGAATTCGTTCTCTTAGGGTTAGGATTTTGGTGAGTTTTCCCGTTGTTTCTTTAACACTAGATAATTCTTTGCTGTATACCTGTCTGAGCTTTTATTTTGTCAGGGCTTATTTGCTGCCTTGCGATTTGAAAACCCATGTATGCACTGTGTTTGTTTCTATTCATATTTGATGGATTTCGGGAAGATAATGTTTGAAGATCTTGTTTCTTGTATAATTTTGTTCCTTTGTGTGTTCATTTGCAGGTTTGTTAGATTTTCTGTTTTAGAATCCATGTTAGGTTTAATCCGTTGTCCCTTATTTAGAAGTATAATTATCTTTCAATTATGTCATTCCAATATCGCAGGGATTTTCTGTCGACAACTTTTTGTCTGTTTTTTGTGGGGTTCATCTTTGGATATCAGTCTTGTAGATCTTTCTTTCTTATTAATTGGATACAGGGTTCAGGCATGGCTTCCTTAAACTTGCTTGCCTTTGTGAATGTTTTGCCTATTTAAATTAGGTGTCTTATATGTATTTATTCTTTCTTAACAGACCCATTCAAGGAGTCGGAACTTGAAGATCCTGGTTCGGGCACAAAGGATTATGTGCATGTTCGCATACAGCAGCGCAACGGCAGGAAGTGTCTGACTACAGTGCAGGGTCTCCACAAGGACTACAACTACAACAAGATTCTCAAGGATTTTAAAAAGGAGTTCTGCTGCAATGGTACTGTTGTTGAAGACCAAGTGTTAGGCAAGGTCATTCAGTTGCAGGGCGACCAGCGTAAAAATGTGTCCCAGTTCCTCGTCAATGTGAGTTCCTATAATTTTTGTCCATGTTTGCTTAATTTTGTTGCCTTCGAATGTTTTCTCCACTAGTTCTGTGAGGACTTTTGCATGAAAAAGATAAAAAAACAGGAACCCCTTGTATTCTTTCTTTTTTATTTTAAGACCAGGAAGTTTATAGAACCCTTGATTAGGAAGTTTTGGTGTCCTGATTTATTTTTCCATACTGAATTACTGGGTGTTTTATTTGGATATTCATCGTCTTAATCTTCATTATGCTTTAAGAATTGTGGTGCTACTGTTGGAAGTTCTTCAATTTCTTGTTTTGTTATACTTGTGTGGTTTAATATTAAACCTGACTTATGGTACATGGCTTATCTTTTTGTTATTGTATGTTCAATTTCAGGCGGGCTTGGTGAAAAAGGACAAAATCAAGATACACGGATTCTAGGGAGGGGTTACAGTTGCCATTGAAATGAATTGCTTCTTTCAGTATAGATTTTATGTGATTTATAGATGTTTTTAAGTGAATATTGTGTCACTTGAGATTTGATACCTAAATAAATAATTTCTGGAGCTAGCAAGCTAGCTCACGTGTTTATGTTGAAGGTATTGTTGCAGCGTTGTCACCTGGTGAAGTTGTTCTGGGGCATGCCCAATACTTTGATGTGATTGTTATGGATACTATATTTACAATGAAATATTTCTTCGACTTTTCTAGATTATTTACTGTTTTAAATGTAAGCAAATTCGTTTTCATTTTTCGGAATGCTCGTAAGTGACTTTTTTTCTAGGTTTTGGGCAAGTTAAATAATCCTGAGCAAATGTTTTGTATGTCTATTAATTAACAATTTTCCTCCGATGCACAATTTTATATTCGGTATCCTGTTGCCTTCAACAACAGCAGCAAATGGTATTTTTTTTTGAAGTCTGACCTACAATCGCGTTTGGTAAAAACCTTATGGTGCCTTTTCGAAATTTCTTTTTGTGCATGCTTAAATGGCATCTAGAGTTTTCGTTGTGTGGTAATTTATCTTGGTGTCCGCGGGATTTCTGATCAATGTGAACCACTTTGCTGTATTTGTATTTAAAGGAACACAGTTTCTTTTCCTGTCATTCCATACCTCTGGTATGAGTAGATTTGAAGTTGATACTTTAAATCAATATGTAAAGGCATTAAAGCAAATTTAGCAGTTGCTTTCCAGCAGCGAGATTGCTTCCTTGTTGAAACCTGTGACCCTGTGACTGGGGAACAGTACCTTAACCACCATGCATCTCTTATGTATCATTATTTATAGTGAAGGCTTGGCTTGCTAAACAATTTAATTATATTTTGAAAAATTTAAAGTATATTTTCACACCAAAAGTTTAAATATATATTGCTGGATGCATAAGTTGGCACAATGAACAGTTGAGACAGTCTTTCTGCGTCAGGCTCTGCATCATTTGCCAAAAAGCATCATTTGCCAGTTTTTGGCTTGTTGCATTTGCTTGCGCACTGTTGGTGACCTCTTGAGCATTGGTTCGATGGCTTCTCAGCCGCTCTACGAATTGCCTAATGATTTTTTTGAGTCTGCTTTACATTGCCCAATGATTCCTTGAGCATTGGTTCCATGGTTTCAGCCGCTCCACGAATTGCCCAATGATTTTTTTGAGTCTGCTCTACGAATTGCCCAATGATTTTTTGAGAGTGGGATATGTTCAGTGCTTTTCTTTGCACTTGACTTCTTCATCTTGACTTTATTCTTCTTTAGGAGGTTAAAATTTCAAATTTGGATGTCATTCTAGCATGCAATAGTATTGTTCATGACTCTACTCACATTACTAGTCATGGTGGTGTTGCCCTCATTATCAATAATTTCTAGTCTAAAAAAATTCTCTCATGGTAGACATAATTCTATTGTTTGGGCTATTCTTCAAGGTGCTTTAGGTCCTTTGGGTATTTGCAACATTTATGCTCCTACTACTTGATGTTTGGTAGTTTCTTCTCTAGAGTTTGTCTAACATTCCTTGGCTCTTTGGGGATGATTTTAATACGATTGAACATTCTTTTGATAAAGTTGGTGGGGCTTCTTCTCAACTTTCAGGCTAAGAGCTATCTCTGTGGTGTGATGTTAAGGAGCACTTTTGTCTCTCTACAGGCTCTAATGTTTGCCATGATGATTGGTTTACTTGGTCTAACCTTTGGGAAGGTACCAATTGGATTTGTGAGAGACTTGATCAAGTTTATTTTTTCAATTATTCTTCATGGTTTTATGATGGTCATGTTGATGTTCACGAAGATGCTACCCTTTCAAACCATTTCCCTATTTCTCTTACTTTGGATTTTGGTACAAAACCTCTAGTTCAACATCATGAGCTCTTCCGTTTAAATCCCTCTCTATTTCTTACTCCTTCTAGGAAGGGTATTTTGACATCTCTTTGGAATGTTGAGAGGAGGTTGCCTAGTCATTCACATTGGATTGATTGGTGATTGTGTGCCACTTGTCGTGTTTGTAACCTTGCCCATTGGTTGGGTAAGCAATATACCAAGAGACATAGGGAAACTGAGGAAAATCTTTATAATGAACTTCATCAACTTAACTTTGGGATACAACAAGATCCCTTTAATGTTACTCTACAACAAAGACTAACTTAAGTTCGCTTAGTCAAACAAAAATGAGATATGCATAATGCTAAAAGCACTCTAATTAATATTTACGTGACTTGGTTGAAAGTTGAGGGAGAGGGAGAGACCTGTAAAGAGTTTTTCAAATTCTTAAAAGGTAGAGGTACTTTACCTACTATTGACTCCATGGAGGTGGATGGTCATCCTAGTTCTAATCCTCATATTCTTAAAAGGTAGAGGTACTTTACCTAATATCATCCATAGTAGTCACAACCATCTTCTAGCTCAAGACATCTCTCTTCCTGAAATGAAAGTGGTTGTATAAATCTCATGGTTGTGATGGCTTTCCCATTGAATTCTTTACAAATCATTGGGATGTTATTGGTTTGGACATTTGTTGTGTTTTTGTTGAAGCCATCACTCAATGTCCTCTCGGACCCATGCTTAATAGAGGAGTCATCCATCTTATTCCTAAGGAAGGTGATCTCTCTCTGATTGGTAATTGTTGTCCTATTACTCTCCTGAATTCTATTTATAAAATTTTGGCCAAATGTCTTGCCAGAAGATTAAAGCTAATTATTCCTTAGTTGGTTACCCCAGGGCAAATTGGTTTTGTCAAAGGCAGATATATTCTTGATAATGTTGTTGCTCCTGGGAAGGTATGCAATGGGCTAAGGATTCCCAATCAGAACGTAGCTTTTTTTTATTAAGCTTGATTATGTTAAGGCATATGATAAAATTAAATGGCAATTTATTATTGCCTGCCTTTGCAAATATGGTTTTAACAAAAAAATTATTAGGATGGTGGAGACTTTCTTTGTTGATGCTAATGCCCTTGTGGCTTCTAATGTTGGCTTCACTAATTGGTTTAAGCTTGAGTGCTCAGTTAGGCAAGGCTGCCCTCTTGCTTCTTATCTCTTCATTATTGCTGTTGATTTCTTAAGTCATGCTAATCATAAGGACATGAAATAGAATTTTTTTCAAGGAACTTTCATTGATTATAATGTTCCTTTCTTATTGAATATGCATTTTGTAGATGACTCCTTTTTTATGATTAAGAATGACAAAGTTATTGTTGCTCGTCTTTTTTATTGTGTTGATCAATATTGTGGGCTCTTTAGCTCCCAAATTAATTGGTTCAAATCTTCAATCTTTTGCAATTAGGAGGTTCAAGATTGGGCTTTGTCTAAATCTTGGCATTTTAAAGAAAAGGATCATGTTTTCAAGTTGCTGGGCATTCCCTTTTCCTTTGCTGGATCTTCAAAGACTTTATGGGATGTTACGGTGAAGAAAATTGAACAAAAACTTGTCAAGTGGAAGGAGAAGAAGCTTTCCATAGCTAGACAATTTATTGTTTGCAAGCATATCATCTAGGCTACTCATGTGTATTATTCTTCGTGTTGGGCTCTTAGTTTTTCCACTTACCGTCACATTGATCAACTTAGAAATTTTCTTTGGAATAGTAGACATTCTAAGAAAGGATTCTATTGGGTTGCTTCGAGCATTTGCACGTCCCACAAAGAGGATGGTGGCTTGGGACCTTTTTAACTGCTATAAGCAAGGTATTGTTTTATGTGCCAAATGAGTGGCAAAATGCTTATCTAGTTCTGAACCTAAGCACCTTCTTTTCCTTAAGTGCATTTAGATGGAAAAGCCTAAAGGTAGTATTTATTGGAAAAATACTCATTTTTTAAAATTGGATCCTTTTTCTTTAAAGGTATAACTATTTCAGGTTCCATTGTCATCAAGCACATTTGAAAGGCTTGGAGTTTTATTAGTGAGTTTTGGAACTTTAATAATATTATTGTTTCTTTCTCTATGCTTGATAAGATTTCTCCTTGGTGGCTTTCAATTAACAATGAACCTTGGGCTATTAAGTGTCCTCATCTTTGCAGTACTTGCAGCAAGCTTGGCATCTCCTTCTTTTCATCTCTTCGCTTACATAATCAGTGGATCACTTAGCTTGAGTGTCAGTATCTTTATGGTTTCAATGCTTCTCAAAAATCCACCTTTTCTGATATTTTGGATAGTTTGAATAAAAGTGTAGCTATTCAAGATTCTAAAAAAGGATTTCTTGATTTTTTTGGATTAATGGTCATAAGGTTTTTTCTTATCATTCTAAGATCGTATATTTTCTTATTAGTTCTAATACTAATATTTGGCCAAGATTCAACCATCTTTGGAAGCTTAATCTCAATGTGAAGGTTTGGAAGCAACGTATTCAAAGGATTTGAATTGCCCCTGCTTCTTTAAAGATCAAACATTTTCTATGGTATTTGGTTCACCAAGGTTTACCTATTGGTATTCGATGCTCTCATTTGGGTTTTTTTGACCCCAGATGTCCTATCTACAATAGGGAAGATATGTTTACCCATTGTTTTTTTTACTTGTTCCCTTGGTCATAGCTCTTGGACTTGGTGTAGCAGGTTTTTATAGGGTTTTTGGGCAGGTCTAGATGAAGCTTTTTTTGGTGACACTCCTCAACTTCAAGAATCTCTGCTATATACTTGGTGTTGCTTTCGTCCCCTTATCCTTCATGCCATCTTGAAGTTCCAATGTAATGTAATTTTTCAGAGAGATTCTCCTACTAATGTTCTCCCTTTGTCGATTCAAAGAGACATTGTTCAACAGTTGATGCTCTAGCTAAGTCCTTGAATTTTTTTCTTTCTCTCCTTTATTTTCTTGGTTGTTGCTTTTTAACCAAGTCCTTTTTGATCCCCTTTTCCTTCCTTGTGGAGAGGTCTTTAGGTTTGGTTTTAAGGATATTTACACATTGAAGCCTCCCCAAGTTTGTTTGGCCTTTTTTCCTTCTTGTTTTGATGTTTCTCCTTTCTCTTTGGCCTCTCTTTTGTACTTTGGTTTTTTATACTTTTAATATACTTAATTTTTGGGGTTTGACACCCCTAACACTACATAATACATAATAGTTAAGGGCATAGCGGTGACTACATAAATAGAGGATGGATAGGCATTGGTCATATTAATACATATCATTGTTATGAGCATTGCAAGTGTGAATTGTTATATTATTTGTTATTGAGCTGATTCTATTATTACATTATATGTTAACTAGACTTTTGGGCAGGATTAAGGGTTGAATGTACTTTATTATTAGAGGTTGAATGTAAATAACATAAAAGAATGACTTAAAATATAAACAATATTTGTAGGAAGTGTAACAATGAATTAGCAGTTTATTATTTGCGAACTACACTTTCTGTTTCTACTGTCGGATAGTTTTAGAATTTTCCCTGGTGAACTACACTTTTTGTTTCTACTGTCGGATAGTTTTAGAATTTTCCCTGGAGATGAGATAAGACTTCTAAACTTGTTGTGAAGATCTATCTCAGTTAACAATGTGATAGCTTTGGACAGCAACATGACAGTTTTCGTTGCAATCCATCCGTTCCAACCGATTCATTGTTATCTGGAAATGGTCTCATATTTTTCTAATAAATGGTAACTGATTCCTGGACCTTCTGACTTCTTGATGGGAGAACAAGGCACGGGGAATCAATTGCAGTGTAGCAGTTCAGGTCTCTTTCACAGTCGCTTATAGTCTGCATACACCACCACCGCAGAGCGCCCGTGTGAAAGAAGATTCGGAACATTCAGGCATCAATGGCATCAATCGTTGGAGGTTAGTTCGATCTGTTTTTCAAATTGATTTGTGCATTTTTGTTTCATGCACATTTGTAGATTAAGAGATCTGTTTTTACATGCTTTCGCTTGTAATCCGGTTTTGATGCACTAGAAAGATTTCTAACATTTGGTATCAGAGCCTTGGATCTCTACCTTGATGCTTAGTTTTGGTTTTTTGGGTTTTGCTGCATTGTTTCTGTCTGCAAATTTCTGCGATTTTTGTCTATGCATTTCGGGGTTTCTACAATTTTGTCTACATATTTTTATGATGTTAGTAGATCTAGTGAGATTTGGAACCTCGATTTATGGTGCCCCTTTAGCTCAATTAGAATGAGTGCTTCAGCGTTTGGATCCTTGATTTTTTCATGCTGGCCTTATGTTTTCTTCTGGCCTTGGATCTACTACGCTGAGAAAATGGTGCTATCTCAAGCAATCTATCCGATTTGCTATTTCTGTAAGCGATGGATGGAGTTTTATTACATGCGGTTTTCAATATGGCTATTGAAATAACGTAAACCGTTTCACACGTAAACTATTTATCATGTTGAATGTTGGCTTTGGCATATTATTTTTCCTTTTCACGCTGCGTAATGCTCCAATGAGGATTTTTATTTTTTCAGTTGATTAATGATGGAACCTTTTATTTTTGCTGGTGGTATTTTTGAAATATCCTTTGACATGAAAAAGGAATTTTACTGCGATTTGGACATCAATATAAAGTTTTGTCTATTTCAAACACTGTTTTTTGAAATTTATTTTATCAATGCTTTGGAATCTAAGTATAGAAAAGGTCCTTGATAAATGCACAATTTTGGAGATTTGAATTTAAACTGATGGCCTTTGAAATATTTAATTTGCTCACATGGGTGAGTAATTTTGGCATTTGGAATGACAGTTTTAACACTACCATTTTTCGAAATAAGGATGCATTGATTTAAATGATTCATATGGCAGAAAATATATATATAGATATATATTCCATTGTTGTTTTGAAAAATGGCAATTATGGACTCATGTTTTGGTGTTTTTTCAAGCAAGAAATGATTGTAGGTTTTTTCATGCTTGCTTAGTATTTAATTGCATTTTGTCAATATTGATTTTGATGCATAATGTAATCGTATGTATAACAAAAAAAAAAGAAAATTTTTGCATCATTTACTAGTGATCCTTATAATTTGTATAGTCATAGAGTGGCCACAACATCTTTGATTATACAAAATTATAAATTAAGAGTTTTGGATCACATAAGTAATTGTGATTAATCACATGTAATATAATAGACTTTATCCCACAGGAATTTCTATTATATTTAATGTGGTCAATCAGGATGAAATGTTGAATTATTTTTCTTAATTTGCCCACAGGGATTAAGAAAAGGCATATAATTCAATAGTTTCCTCATAAGGATATATGGATCTATTTGAATTAAAATTTAGCCCACAGGCAATTTTATGTCATTTGATTCATATCTTGCATGTTTTACATTGGTAAATGTGCCCTAAGGTATTTCATTACATATATAGTATTGTGATTAATCATTTGTCATATGATAGATTTTGTCCCACATGAATTTCCATTATATTTACAGTGATTAATCAGGGTGAAGTATTGAATTATTTTTCTTATTTTGCCCACAGGGATTAAGAAAAGGAATATAGTTTAATAGCTTTATCATACATATATATGAGTCTCTTTGAATTAAAATTTAGCCCACAGGAAATTTTATGTCATGTGATTCATATTTTTGCATGTTTACATTGGTACACATGTCCTACAGTTTATAGCCTAAAATTTAGTGACATAAGCATGTTTATTTTGCAGCTATGCAACCTGTAAATTACTCTGACTTTAAATGTGACATTCCTGAATTGATGGGTGATAATTACAAGGTGTGGAAGGAGAGAATTCTCCTTCATTTAGGATGGATGGACATTGATTATGCTATCTGTAAGGATGAACCACCTGCGGTTAATGCAACCAGCCATCCAGATGATATTGGTCTTTATGATAAATGGGAGCGATTTAATTGTCTCTACGTAATGTTCATAAAAACCAAGATCTCGGCTGGTATACGTGGATCATTGGAACAGTATAACAATGTGCGCGCTTTGTTAAAAGCTATTGATGAACAATTTGAAACATTAGAAAAAGCGTTGGCCAGCACCTTGATAATGAAGTTCTCATCCATGAAGCTCACTAGAATTGGTGGTGTGCGTGAGCACATCATGCACATGAGGGACATAGCGGCTCAACTAAAAACACTTGAGGTTGAGATGTCTGAATCTTTCCTTGTGCACTACATCCTAAACACGCTCCCACCGCAGTATGGACCCTTTAAGATTTCTTACAACACACATAAGGACAAATGGTCAATTAATGAATTGATGACCATGTGTGTACAAGAAGAGGGTAGACTTGCCATGGAAGCGAAGGATAGTGTGCATCTGGCCATGCAAGGAAAGAATACAAAACAAGTCAACACTAAAGGGAAGGGAAAAATCCCTCCACAAGCTGATATCAAGAAGGAATCTAGATGCTTTTTCTGTAAAAAGAAAGGGCACATAAAGAAAGATTGCCTTAAACATCAGAGATGGCTTGAAAAGAAAGGTACTCAATCCTCATTTGTTTGTTTTGAATCTAATATGGTTGATGTTAGTCATAACACATGGTGGATTGACTCCGGTTCTACAATCCATGTTACTAATTCCTTGCAGGGATTAGCAAACCTAAGGAAGCCAGTAGGAAGTGAGTCATGCATCTATTCGGGCAACAAGATGCGCTCACATGTGAAAGCGATTGGCACATGCAAATTAGTTTTAAGTAGTGGTTTTGTTTTGGATTTGGAAAGGACATTTTACATTCCTTGTTTTTCAAGGAATTTAATTTCTGTATCAAGGCTTGTATCATTGGGATTTTCCTTTAACTTTTCAGATACTATGTTCAGTTTATCTTATAGATCTGAAATAGTTGGAAATGGTACATTAACAGATGGTCTTTTTCAACTTAATTTACAAAACGACACTTCTTACACTTCTATGCATGTTCATGCTGGCATTAAGCGATGTGTTATGAATGAGGAATCCTCTATGTTATGGCATCGTAGATTAGGCCATATCTCCATTGAGAGAATCAAGCGCTTGGTAACTGATGGAGTACTTAGTACTCTTGATTTTACTGACTTTGACACTTGTGTAAACTGCATAAAGGGAAAGCAGACCAATGTGTCAAAGAAAGGTGCCAAGAGGAGTTCTGCCATATTAGAAATCATACATACGGATATTTGTAGTCCAGATATGGATGCATATGATCAACGGTATTTCATTACCTTTATTGATGACTACTCACGATACATGTATCTCTACTTGCTTCATCACAAAAATGAAGCTTTAGATGCCTTTAAGGTATTTAAGGCTGAAGTAGAGAAACAATGCGGTAAGCAAATAAAGATAGTGAGGTCTGATAGAGGTGGTGAATACTATGGTAGATACACTGATGATGGACAAGCACCTGGTCCCTTTGCTAAGTTTCTTCAAGAGCATGGGATTGTTGCCCAATACACTATGCCTGGTTCTCCGGACCAAAATGGTGTGGCAGAAAGAAGAAACCGAACATTATTGGACATGGTGCGGAGTATGCTTAGCAGCTCCAAGCTTCCTAAGTCTTTGTGGAATGAAGCCCTTAAGACGGCAGTGTATATATTAAACCGAGTTCCAACCAAGGCTGTCTCTAAGACACCATTTGAATTGTGGAAAGGTTGGAAACCGAGTTTGCGACATATACGCATTTGGGGATGCCCGTCTGAGGTAAGAGTCTATAATCCACAAGAGAAGAAGCTAGACCCTAGGACCATAAGTGGGTATTTCGTTGGATATGCCGAACGGTCTAAGGGATACAGATTTTATTGTCCATCACATACTACTAGGTTTGTGGAATCAAGGAATGCTAAATTTCTTGAGAATGACTTGATTAGTGGGAGTCATCATTCCTGGAACGAAATTCCAGCGACTGATCATGCGGATGCTCAACCCTCTACTTCAAGTACTCGATTGATTGTTGTACACAACACGCCTACAGTACAAATACGTGATGTACATCCACCAGTCGTTGAAGTTCCACAAACTGCTGGTCAAGACATAGTAGATCCAGCTGAACAACAGATACCAGTTCCTGTTGAACAGCCCGTTGATCATCTTGCCCCTCAGGAGCCTGATGAACCAACATTAAGACGATCTACTAGAATAAAGCGATCAGCGATTCCTAGTGACTATATAGTGTATCTACAGGAATCTGACTACAACATAGGAGCCGAAAATGATCCTGACACGTTTTCACAAGCCATGAGTTGTAAGGAATCCGACTTATGGTATGATGCCATGAAAGATGAGATGAACTCTATGTCCACTAATGGAGTCTGGGATCTTGTCAAGTTGCCCAATGGTGTTAAAGCCATAGGATCCAAATGGGTCTTCAAGACTAAAAGAGACTCCTTGGGCAACATTGAAAGATATAAGGCTAGACTTGTTGCCAAAGGGTTCACTCAGCAGGAGGGAATAGATTACATGGAGACCTTTTCTCCTGTATCTAAGAAGGACTCCCTTCGTGTGATCATGGCATTGGTAGCTCACTTTGATTTTGAACTACATCAAATGGATGTGAAAACAGCATTCCTTAATGGTGATCTAGAGGAAGAGGTTTATATGAAACAACCTGAAGGATTCTCCTCTAATGATGGTGAGCAATTGGTATGCAAGCTTAAGAAGTCTATATATGGCTTGAAACAGGCCTCCCGTCAGTGGTATTTGAAATTCCATGATGTCATCACTTCATTTGGCTTTGAAGAAAACATCATGGATCAATGCATATACCAGAAGGTCAGTGGGAGTAAAATCTGTTTTCTTGTCCTCTATGTGGATGATATCCTTCTTGCAACCAATGATCATGGATTTTTATATGCGGTGAAACAATTTCTCTCTAAGAATTTTGACATGCAGGATATGGGTGAGGCATCTTATGTCCTTGGCATTAAGATCCATAGGGATAGATCTAGATATATTCTGGGTCTATCGCAGGAAACCTATATTAATAAAGTTCTAGAGAGGTTTCGGATGAAAGATTGTTCACCAAGTATTGCACCCATTGTAAAGGGTGACAGGTTCAATTTGAACCAGTGCCCTATGAATGATTTAGAGAAAAGTCACATGAGCAACATTCCATATGCTTCAGCTGTTGGAAGCCTTATGTATGCTCAGGTCTGCACACGACCTGACATTGCATTTGCTGTGGGGATGTTGGGCCGATATCAGAGTAATCCAGGTATCGACCACTGGAAGGCTGCAAAGAAAGTCATGAGGTACCTTCAAGGTACAAAGGATTACATGCTAATGTATCGACGAACTGACCATTTGGAGGTGATTGGCTACTCTGATTCAGACTTCGCTGGCTGCGTTGATTCCAGGAAATCAACATCAGGTTATGTTTTTATGCTAGCTGGAGGAGCCATCTCCTGGAGGAGTGGAAAGCAAACCTTGGTTGCTACTTCCACAATGGAGGTGGAGTTCATTTCTTGTTTTGAGGCTACTTCACATGGTGTATGGTTAAAGAGTTTCATAT
>MNCI01002362.1:700892-747696 GCA_015680685.1 Gnetum montanum
CAGGTCTAGATGAAGCTTTTTTTGGTGACACTCCTCAACTTCAAGAATCTTTGATATATACTTGGTGTTGCTTTCGTCCCCTTATCCTTCATGCCATCTTGAATTTCCAATGTAATGTAGTTTTTCAGAGAGATTCTTGTACTAATGTTCTCCCTTTGTTGGTTCAAAGAGACATTGTTCAACAGCTGATGCTCTAGCTGAGTCCTTGAATTTTTTTTCTTTCTCTCCTTTATTTTCTTGCTTGTTGCTTTTTAACCAAGTCCATTTTGATCCCCTTTTCCTTCCTTGTGGAGAGGTTTTTAGGTTTGGTTTTAAGGATATTTACATGTTGAGGCCTCCCAAGTTTGTTTGGCCTTTCTTCCTTCTTGTTTTGATGTTTCTCCTTTCTCTTTGGCCTCTCTTTTGTACTTTGGTTTTTTATACTTTTAACATACTTAATTTTTGGGGTTTGACACCCGTAACACTACATAATACATAATAGTTAAGGGCATAGCGGTGACTACATAAATAGAGGATGGATAGGCATTGGTCATATTAATACATATCATTGTTATGAGCATTGCAAGTGTGAATTGTTATATTATTTGTTATTGAGCTGATTCTATTATTACATTATATGTTAACTAGACTTTTGGGCAGGATTAAGGGTTGAATGTACTTTATTATTAGAGGTTGAATGTAAATAACATAAAAGAATGACTTAAAATATAAACAATATTTGTAGGAAGTGCACATCATGTTTAAGATTTTTTATGCAATAAGGACATGTATATTTATACAAGAGGTTCTAACAAGATATGCATATGCCTATGATATAATAATGGGGTGTTGAAACCCAAAACAATTGAAACATAGGTACATCCCAAGATTTATAGAAGTTTATAGCTCAATGCTCCCTAGTAAAATTAAACCTATGACTTGGTAGGCCAAGATTTGTAGCACTAGGCTAACACCTTATTGTTAACCTATGATACAATAATGGAAAAAGATGTATCAAAATCATTTTAAGTTGTATCCAAGAGATTTTGATAGCCCAACCCTCATTATAAGTTGTATCAAAATCATTTTGTATTTTCATCTTGGAATAAAGGTAAGTCTTAGAAGAGGCTATGTTAGTTGTGGGTTGGAGTACGACGGTCAAAGTCATGGTTAGCTAAGTACGAAATTCTTGTTAATAAATGACCTCTTATCTGGAAGGGGCCAAGAGAGTATGATTGTTATGGTTGCCTAAGTAAGAGAGTATTATCTGGAAGAGGCTAGGAGAGTTTTATTTGAAAGGGGTTAGGAGAACATGATCGTTATGGTTAGCTCAATACGAAATTGTTGTAGAATGAATTACCTCTTATCCAGAAGGGCCCAGGAGAGCAGCATAATATGCTGGAGATCTGGTTTATCTGTAAGAGGCTTCGTGAAAATGAATGACCTTTTCAAGTTCAACTTGCTGAAGTTCTGGCTATGGAGAGCATGGTGTAAGTCATCGAGTCTAACATTCGGTATTATGGCTTCTGTGTAACAACCTGAATATTCGGTATTATGGCTTCTGCGTAACAACCTGGACATGTGACTGATCCTGTAATCCCCAAACTAATTATGTGATTCAGGCTCTCCGTATAGCTTCTGTGACACAACCCCTGACCAGCATTCAGTATTATGGCTTCTGTAACAACTCTAATTATGTGATCAAGGTTCTATGTATGGTTTATTTGTAACAACCCCTGAACTGATGATGTGATCAAGGTTGTTTGTATGGCTTCCAGAACTGATGATGTAATCAAGGTTGTTTGTATGGCTTCCAGGTTTTCTGTAGCTATTTTGTGCACTTGTTTTGGTTGTTGCTACGTATTATGGCTTAGGTGCAATAAGTGAGAGAGATTTTGCCACACTCCCACTGGATTTTGTGAGAAGATGAAGGTTCTCAGTAGCTATTTTGTGCAACTGTCTTGATTATTGCTGTTATCTGGTCTTCGAGGGGAAGAGCAGGAAAGAAGTGAAAGAGTTTGTCCCACCTCAATAAGGATGGCCAGGTTTTCAGTATCCAGGAACTAAAACATCTGGTTAGGCAGCTGCAGTCTACAGAAACTCAAGAGGTGTTTATCCAGTAGGATGGATGTAGTTCAGCTGTTACGTTATTGTGGTTTGTTAGAGTAACGACTCTGGGTGCACACAGATTTAGGTTAAAATCAGGAGCATCTGATCTCTTTGTATTTTGTAAATGTTTCTCATGAGATGTGATTGCGCAAAGATTTGCTGTCTGCCAACAACCAGAAAAGTTGAGTTGTAAAACAGTAGTCTCATTGCCTTTAGTAAAGTTCTTGAATGGGTTGGGTGGTCGTCGTCATCGGCACTTTATTACTAATATTAATTTAATAAGAATCATGGCAAAGTCAAAAAGAATATTTATTAATGTCAAACACCGTTTATTAAGTGATAAGCAAAAAGGATTTGGTAGCTGAAACACACCAGATAGAAGGCATCAAAGTGTGAAGTCGGCAACAACAACAAAAAGAAAAGAAAAAGAAAAAGAAATCCTATGCAGCATATTGGAAGAAAATATTTGCAGTAAAAATCATGAGATCTGTAGTTCAGCAAAAGAAAGAGATAAATAAAGAAGAGATAAATAAAGAATACCGTAGGCTTGCTTGAACATGACCTTTAACATGACCTTCAACGCACATGATAGTTGAACTTGTCCAACTAGAACTCTCAAAGTGAATTATCTACGATTTCCTCAGCCCAAATTGACATATTAAATGGCAGTAAAACATGATAAAATTTTCTACGTATTTTTTGTGAGATGGATCCTTGATTTTGAATGCCTTAAAAATCAGAAGAATCGTCTGAAAATCAGTGGTAACTTATGATGAATGACACAAAGAAAGGTAATCTACTTCAAGAGCAAATTGTAAACAAACAGTAACTTTCAGATTATCTGTCCTAAAGTAGGAATTTACAAAAGTTTACTTGAGCTTTTAATCTCTTAAATAATTTCATGGAATAATTAGTCTGAGCGTACACTTTCAGTACTTTGTGCAGCTTTTAAATCTGTCAGAGAACGTTTGAAGATTCTGCCAACACTCAAAATTGATGGGTTGTCATAAGCAGGGAAATGGATTTACCTGGGATTCCAGTTCCAGGGTCTCATGGCACCCTTCCACCGCTCTCAAAACGAGCAAACTGAGGCCTTTCTCCAATGCAGCGGCTTAAAATAAGGTTAACAAACAATACTAAAAAAATAAAAGTTAATGCGGCGGTGATTAAAAAACACCAGAAACGAAGAAGTCAGGCAACAGTACCCATAAAATGAAATGAACAGAAGCTAACACATGATTCCAAGATGAACAAAACCCAATACCAGTTTATAATAAACATTACAGTTTCAATGCATATTCACATGAACAGCAGTAATTACAGTATCCCAAGACAACAGAAAAAGGTCAATGGCAGCTACATGAAGCCGAGGCTGAGAAGATGGTGGTGATCACGTTCATCATGGAGATAAGCACTAAATCTACTCTTCTGGCTGTGACCATTATTATTGGCAGCCATGGATGATGTTCCTCTGAGATCAAAACTCCTCGTCCCCCCACATTTTCTCCCAAAGTCATCCTCAAGATCAAGGCCCATGCCAAGATCAGTCCCCAAATCAAACTGAAAAAACCTTGCAGAAACAGACACAGATGATGCAGACCCACAACCATCAAGATCATGCTCCTCAACCATGCTCTGCAGCTCCTTCTTTGAAGACCTTGTTCTAACATTTTGCTCTTTGCTGGGCCTCTGCAACAGGCTCATCAGCCTGGATTTGACCTTCCCATACCTGCTGCTGCTTTTCTTGCTACTCTTCTTCTTGGCTTCTATCCCACAATCCTCATGTGTGATTGAGTTCTGGTAATATCTTCTGCTGAAGAAATGGGAGATATGGGACCATGAAGAAGGATTTGGCAGATACAACACATCTCCACCAAAATCCCAGCCACTGTTGTCATGGCGGAACCTCTTGTTTCTTCTTGCACTAGTAAACCCTACTTCAAGCAATTTCTCTGTGAGACACCAGGGGCAAACTCCATAGCCTCTCTGTTTGCTCTCTTCTCTTGTCTCATGAATCACACAAAATCCATTGCTACCCATGATAATCTTTTCTTTCCCTCTGCAAATGATCCACTGTAATTCCACTTCTGGGTTTTAAAGATTGGGCTCAAGCTGATCAGAACAGATCTTGTCAAGCTGTGTACCTGAATGGTGGGTTTAAATAGGGAAGCAAAGCATGTGTGGGAGGAAAGTGGGCCGGTGATTCAGGAGTGGCCGTGTGGTGTGGGGATTCTAAAATTTTCTTTTTCAACCATTTGTTTCATGCTTGTTTAGTGCTCAACTGTTGAAATGTGGCCCCCCAAAACATTGAAAACTTAAGGTTTGATTTTGATATTTGGGATTTTAGGGTCTGTCTCTTGCTGAAGCTACAGTTCCAGGAGACATGGCCCTATCCTCCATGCTTGCTGTCTTGCTATTCTCCAACTTCCCCCTTGTTCCTCTAGGCATGTCTCCTCCTTTCTAATTTTTAAAGGTATTTGAGGAACCTCGAACACCAGCTTTTTGTGTTGCTGGTGCTGCTATACCATCAAACTAGGTAGACAATGTGATACCCAAGGGATCTCAAATCTTGCTTTGGAATAGGAAAAGGTGAATTAATCAACTCCTTTTTGGGAGTTTGATGTAGACTTTCGAATCGTTCTATGCCAGGCTTCTAGACTGATGGAGATTACCCTGTGAAATCAACTTCAACATGTCTTAATGTCACTGGTATTTTTATATTGTTTGCATAGTAACAGTTAAAGTTAGGGCAATAATCATTTGGCTGTTTGCATTTTGGTAAAGATGGAACTTACGGATAAGTGGGGGAGTTTTAAAGTGCATTTCTTTTTACCGGAAAAGGGTTAATCATTAGAAAGATTCCATCAAAATGAATGGACGGACATATATTTGTTAAAGAGTATACATGCTCATTTAAAAATCATCGCTGCAACAGGATTGTTAATGTCATCTATTCCAATTGGCTTTTGGCATCTCTGGTTTATGCTCTCAGCATATTCGAAAAAAGAATGCATCGATGACTTCACAGTAGCAATTCAAATAGTAGATCTAAGATACTTTAAAAATGGAGGAAAGTATGAATTTGAAAACAACAGTTTTGATGCCTTTACTGCTGCTCATAAAATTTTATCCAAGCAAATATATGCAAGAACATTTCAGTTGATGTTATAAATTTTTTACGTTTTAAAAATGTTGCTCAAGAAATTTCAATAGACTTTAGGTTCCTAACAAAAAGCGTAACATTGGTTTTGATAGTTCAGGTGATGTTATTATGCTGCCGATTTTCATTGGTGTCGTCTTCAAAACCTTATTAAAGGATGAGGCAATCAACTTTTTAGGTATTCAATTTGACGTTAAATGAATTGTTAAATTCGAATCGTCCATATCCCCTTTTATCGACCAACATGGAATTCTTATAGCTGAGTTCTTATAGCGCGTAATTAGACTCTCAATTTTAATCTGGATGCTCAAGATTACGTGTTCCTTGTTTTGTTGAACTTCTTAATCTTTCTTTTCTCTGTGAAACTTTGAATTTTTGATATTGATGAAGAATACAAAATTTATGTAAAGTTTGATGTGTCAAAGCAGATGTGTTCACTCTTACTATCCTGTAAATACTTTCCATCAGCTGCATTTATGGCACTATTTTGTCAATTAGAAGCAAAACTTTGTTACTTTGATTTTCTAATTTTTGTAATAGTCAATGAGTGCTTTGCAGTGTGGATGTGAGTCAATTGTTCAATCTTTGGATTATACTTAAGTGTTTTCATGAATGATAATAAGATAGAGATTGATTTTCTTTCATTGCAACACTTCGACTTAGCTTAGAATTATTTTTCTACATCTATTCTCTAGCATTTCACTATTGTTTTCATAGCATAATATTAATATTTCTTGCATGTTAATTATGGCATAATGAGCATGACATAACCTCTAGTTTTAAACTTGCACTAACTTGATAATCCTAGTACCTAATCGCTTAGTACACTTAGTAGCGAGACTACTTGCTAATCCCAGCAATTATGGCATACAAGTAGGAATGTGATGGAAGTGTAACACCCCAAACTTAGTAGGCATAATAAATGTGAAATAGAAATTAAATGAAAACTAGAAAAATATACTTATGATTAAAGTAATACTCAAATCCATAAAATAAAATGATTCACTAGTATGTATTATTCTTTATAAGAAATTCTATTATCAGTAGTAGCTGAAAGTCATAAGTCTAAGACATGTGATGAATTGTGTTCTGTTGGCTATGTCAATGAGACCTTGTGGACGCGGCCTCATCGTCTAGACCTCGTTGACGAGGCTTAGTTGATGCATCATATCATGCGTCGATGTGGCTCCGTTGACATAGTGTCTGTAGTCAGCTATAAATATGCGTGTGCAGCTGCATTTATGGCAAGTAGAGATTGTAGTTGCAGCGGAGCTCTTGCAGTTTGTCTATTTGAAAATTAGAATTTTTCTCCTGAGTGCTCATAGTAGGAGTCATTGAGTGTACGCATCTTTATTTGAGCATTGTTGTACCCCAGCACGACAATGTGTGAGACAATAAAGATGAGCTTTCTGATAAACTTTGTAGCACTTTGGATAGGTTAGCTATTTCATTTATGCATTCAATGTTTTTAATTATTTATTAAATATTTTTCATTAATTATTAAATATTTTCCAGTTATTACATTAATGAAGCAATTAAGCTAGATAGATTACACACATAAGTACGACCGCTTCGAGCGTAACACGTATTTGCTTGGTGATCCTAACAACGTTATTGCTTGGTACACTTAGTAGCATAGTGCTTGGTCACCCAGTAGTGGATACGTGGGTTCAGGATGTGTATGGAAAGTGGGATTAGATGCTTATGTTAAGATTAGTTAAATGCTAGTTAATTAGTTAATTTAGATTAGTTAATCAAATTCCTTTCATCTACATTTCGAGCACAAAACTATAAAACACAAAATGATAAAAATTGGATGCCTCAGTTATACTTAACCATACCAATGAATGTCACAAGTGTAATTAGGAAGACAATGATTAACCTTAAGGCTAGATTCACTTCCTAAATGAATAGAGCATTGGAAACGATAAAGTCCATGGAATTCGATCACATCAGGCATGAACACTTTGTGATTTGAATAGTTGGGCATAGGGATACCTTGCTGCTCATCATTGGCACTGTTGTTGGGGACTTTGTTTATGGAACATGTGCTATTTAGGTCTAAGTGAATACCATTAATATTGTTGTATGAACCTCAAGGTTAATATCATTTCCACTATATATAAAGTCATAAAAGCACACTAATAATTTTATTTTGTTTTACAAAATGTCTTTTTCTTCTCGTAAGCATAAAGATACCAAACCACCGGTCCCACAAAAATGCAAGGTGGTATACATTCATTCAAATGAGTTTGTGCCGAACTTCACCTTCATCCTACATTAGGATGAATAGTTGCAATGGCGTGATATGGAGGGCAACGTCATCTTGCCCCCCAATTGATTTTTTCCAGAGATGCTATTCAAGATCCTTAAGAAATTGGGCATATTAGATCTTCATGAAAAATACATTGTGAATGGATATGACACTCAAAACTACCATCCCAATGAAACATAATGCAAACGAGATCAACATTAGGAGAAACTCCATGAAGCTATAAAGGGGAAACATTACACCAATCCCTCATTCCTACTAAATCAAGATGACACTGAGGATCCTCCTACTAAAGGTTCTCAACATGAAGATTCTCCACCCCCTAATACTGGTGACGAGGGTGTGAACCTGAACTTGTGATTCACTATTCATAAATTGGATTTAGTAAAAAGTGATAGCCAAGGTAGGGACTCAAGCAAGCATCACAATAGTAAGGAATCTAAGGATGATGATTGTAATAAGCATAAGAGTGGTGGTGAACACCGTGGTGGTAGTGGCGGTCTAGCTTCTTCTTCATCCTCTTCATTTGATTCCAAACATTCCTCTTCATTTGATGATTCTCATGGAAGCTACCATCAGAATGACCGTGATGAAGGTGATTAGCGAGATAACAATGATTGTGAAGGCCACCAAAATCAAAGGGGTGGCCAAAACCATTATTGGCATTATCAATGCAGCGATGATGATGAACTTCTATTGGTGACTTGAAGTATGCTCAACATTATAGAGGCAGTTAAAATTCCAACTAGGCATATGAAGGATAGTCATATCAAGTACCTAGATATGAACAATATCCCAAGACTTGAGGGGGATAGAACTCTGATCCACAAACACATCTACAAGCTTTTCATGATGCCTGTGCCTTACAGAACATAGAGAATGAATGGCAAAAACTCAAACTATTTTCTAGGATACTCATCAAGGAAGTTGAAAGTTGATACCCATTTTTAGAACTAGAATCTATTCACAAATGGAGTACCATGCTAGAGCTATTTAATGAAAAATATCAGACCTACTCTAGAGTGTTTAATTTGAGAAGGAAAATCCAAGGCTAGAAACAAGGCATACATGAACCCTTGGATGCCACGATGGGTAGATACTATTCACTCTTACACTGATGCCCTGGCCATGGTTATTCTTAGAGGAAACAACTTCGCCACATCATAGATGGGCTTAGAGCAGAAACTAGAAGAACCCTTGGGGTGTATGCCCAAGGAAGATTGTCTAAATTAAGAGCTCATCAAATCCAAAGGCTAATTGAGTTTGTAGAAAAAGAAGAAGGTGAGCTACAAAAAAAGGAAAGTGTTGAAGCGTATAATAGGGATCCTTCCATAAGAAAATGAGAGGTATGATTTTGTGATGAGGAGGAATCACCACTTGATGAAGTGGTGAATAGGAATATTTTGCCCATTCAAAAGTCTATTTCTAATATTTTGGCCAAGGTTGACAAGTTATGGGACTCTTTGAACAAAAAATTTCAAACTGATTTGAAGATTGTTGAAGAATCTAAAGAGCAAAATAGTGATCATAATTGTAGGAGGTGAAAAGAAGCTGAACGTGCCTACCAAAGAGGTAAGGGCAAATTTGCTGTAGTAGAAGAAGTTGTGGAGTTTGACTTTGATGATGAAATTGAATGTGACATATGTTAATACAAACATCTAAAGGGATGTTGCCCTGTGGTGTCACACTTGCAAGAGTCTAGAATGTACACATTGAATCCTTGCCTAGCATGTAGGCAAGCTCCAAGATGATTGCTTACCCTTCAGGGAATCCACAATAGTTCCACCAGCAACAATAAGCTTACTACCCAAGTGAAACTCCTCCATAACCGTATGAACAATACCAATAGTGGTACCAATTACAATCATGGGGAATGGCACCACCAAGGCAACAATACCCTTATAGGCAACTAGATCCATACGGGTACTATGGTTAGTAGCCTGTCTCCCTTAGAAGTTTTGCAAGTCATACATCGTTTCAACATCACTATTATCTTCTAGAGTACCATTGAACACATTCACCATCTACTTGAGGGGAAAATCCATATCTTTATCATCCACCACATCCCTCTACACACACACTACCACCATCAACCCAATTACCTCCTACTTCATCCATGTAGGGTGAGATTCCTCCATAGCTGCAACAATGAAATGCTATGAGAGTTGTACACCTACAACTAGTTTTTTAGCCAAGTGGTCCAGACAATCGATCTAGGAAAAGACCTTTCTTCTGACCCAGTAGTCCTCTCTAGCCAGCACAACTTACTCTAGTTGATCACCTTGCATCTCCAACACCCTCATCCTCTACATTAAATGCTTTCGAGTGCCCTTCAAACCAAGTGCCACATAGGATCTACACTATAATGCTAACCCATGCTATTTCTGATTGGATCAAGGCTGACAATCTTCCTACAAGAGTCATGCAAGGCTCTTCTTGACTTTACTTCCAAAGTTAATCTCATCTCCTATGACATGTATAGGTCCTGGAACCTACCACCTCTTCAGAAAAGCAACATTCATCTAGAATTAGTAGATCAGTCAATTACTATTCCTCTAGGATTAGTAGAGGACATTGTGATCATAGTTTGTGGGTGGTCCTATCTTGTTGATTTTTTGGTGATCAAGGTGGACAACTACAAAAATGACTTCCCCATCATTATGGGAAGAGCTTGGTTAAGCACGGTTGATGCCCAAATGGACATAAGGTACCTATCTCTAGAAATATCTAAAGAAAATGAGTTAGGCAAGATTGAGAAGAAGTGTAATCCATGCATCACGTATAGTGATAATGGGTGCAATTTCATGCAAAAGATTTGGTCCATTAAGAGCACATACATTAAGGCATGCAATCACTATGCATAAGAAATTAGTGTTCAAAGGTGTTTGTATGCAGTAGCCACAAAACAAGAGGGTACCTAGTGGTTGATAGCTAACTTGGATAGTAGCACACTATGCATGGAGTTAACTAAGAGCCTAATCTGTGCATATGTTGAAGGCATGGACAAAATTGAATAAGTTCATTTTCAACTCTCTGATGGAGATGATGATAACTATTGGGGAGAGTTGAAAATCCTAGATCACTTCAAGCAGAAGCCTCTAGAGTTAAAAACTTATTGATTGGTATGGAGTATGCATTTTTAATGAATGGTAAACTTGTCATAATTAATTCCAAACTTTCTATTAAACAAAAAGAAAAGTTGTTAAATGTGGTGAATAAATGGTTAATAGCCTTTGCTTGGTCATATTCAGAGCTAATAGGAATTGATCCAAGGATATGCCAAGATCGTGTTTACATTGACTTGGCCATGAAGCCTAAAAGATAGCTATAGAGGTAGCTAAACTATAAATTGAAGCAAATATTCAAAGAGGAAATTGAGAAACTCCTCAAGGTAGGGTTCATCTATCCAATTGTAGATAGTGAGTGGATTAGCCCACTCATAATTGTACTAAAGAAGGAAGGCAAATGGTAGGTTTGCATTGAATTCAGGCTGTTGAATATGGAAACATTTAAAGATTACTTTTCTTTGTCATTTGTAGATCAAGTGTTAGATACCATATATAGGCATTGTTATTATAGCTTCTTGGATGGTTATAGTGGCTATAACCAAATCCAAATTGTACTAGAGGATCAAGCCAAGATAACATTCACAAGTCCTAGGGGAACTTTTACATACTGTAAGATGCCATTTGGTCTATGCAATGCCCTTGCAACATTTCAACTCTTGGTCCTTACTATCTTTCAACAACAAATTAGTAGTGGTGATGAAGTCTTCATAGATGACTTCTTTAACTATGGAGCTACATTCAAGCAATCCTTGAATTGCCTAGAGCAAATATTGAAGATATGTGTTGAGATAAACTTGTAGCTCAACTAGCAAAAGAGCCATCTTATGGTCCAAGAAGGCATTGTTCTAGGACACCAAGTTTCACAAAAAGGGATTGAGGTAGACCCAGAAAAAATAAGGGTCATCCAAGGAATAACATGCCAACTAGAGATTGTTAAAGCCGTTTGGTCATTTCTTAGACACATTGGCTACTACCGGTGATTCATAGAGAATTTCTCTAAGTTTGTAAAGTCATTGGTAGAGCTTACAAAGAAAAATGCACCCTTCATCTATACCAAGAAATGTGAACATGCATTTCAACAATTAAAGGAAAAACTTGTAGAAACACCAATCCTATGAGAACTAGACTAGTCTAGACCTTTCCACATCATGACAGATGCATCTAACTATGCCTTGGGAGTAGTGCTCACACAAATGGATGATAAAAAACATCCATACTATATCCACTATGCAAGTCGAAGCATTATGGGAGCACAATTAAACTACACCATCATAGAGAAAGAACTAATGGCAGTGGTGTATGATTTGGAAAAGTTTAGGCACTATGTGCTTGCTTACAAAGTATTTATGCATACATACCATAGTGTAATTTGCTTCCTCATGAATAAGCCAATAGTGAGCCCTCGTGTTATATGATGGCTTGTGATCTTGTAGGAATTCGATCTCACTATGGTAGACCAAAAAGAGACCAAGAATGTGGTCGTTGACCACCTCTCTCACTTAATATGGGACAATAAAGAGAAGGAGAGCCTACTCTCTAATTAGTTTCTAGATGAACTCCTCTTTATGGGAGAAATAGGTGAACAAATGCCTACAAAAGCAACATGGTATAATGTCATCCTCACCTACTTTCTCACTCAGGAGATGCCACAAGACTTTGGTTTTAGGAAGAAGCAACAATTTCTTCATGGGCCAAATACTTCATGGAAATCAATGAAAATCTTTACAAGGTGTGTACTGATGGCCTGATTCATTGGTGTATCCCTGACAAAGATCAATTGCATGTTCTCTGGGATGCTCATGAAGGGCCTTGTGGAGGCCACTATGTAGGGAGACACATGACCATAAAAATCCTAATGGTAGGATACTATTGGCCTATAATATTTAGGGATGCCCACTAGTTCATCAAGTCTTCTGAATGTTGTTAATGAGATGGGGAGATGACCACTCGCATGGAAGGCCCTCAACAATGATTTCAACCACTAGAACCTTTTGATATATGGGGTGTTGACTTCATGGGTCCCATCACACCCATGTCCAACATAAAGGTGTATATTATAGTAGCAGTTAACTACTACAAAAAATGGATAGAATCAGTAGCTCTTATTGATTGTACATCATCCATTGCTGCTAAATTTATATAACTAAATATCTTAAATAGGTTTGGGGGTGCCATGTTCATTGATTTCCGACAATGGAACTCATTTCACAAGTGCCACCTTTAGAAAGTTAATGTAACACTTGGGGGTAGAACATATATTAACAACACCTTGCTAGCCCTAAGCCAATGGTCAAGTAGAGGTAATGAATTGGAAGACTACAAAAATACTAACGCGGACCATTAGCAAATATAGGAAGGATTGGAGTACAAAACTTAATGATGCTCTTTGGGTTTATCATTCAACCTGGAAACTTCCTATTGACTATTCTCCCTACAAGTTAGTGTATGAAAAACTTCTAATGCTTTCAATTGAATTTGAGCTCTGTACACTCTTAATAGTCTTTGATCTAAATCTTGACCTAAGTCTAGCAAAGAAAGAAAGATTAATCACCCTAAATGTGCTAGATGAAAATCAATTAGTGGCCCATCCTTGAATAAGGTGAATAAGGCATTCAATAAACAATTCCATGACCTTAGAATCAAGAGAGTAACACTTCAACCAAGAGATAAGGTTCTCTATTGGAACCCCACACATGTACCCCAAAAGAAAAAATTTCAAACATTATGGGAGGCACCTTATGTAATTGATCAAACCTTTCCCTCTAGGGTCATGTTGATCTACAAACCTGAATGCTTGAGTAAAAAGTACTTGGTCAACATTCAATAAGTAAAGCCTTTCCTTGAACTAAGATAAGCTAGTGTAAATACCACCTTAACGGATAAACAACCATGTTCTATTTTTTAAATCTCCTCCTTCCAACTTAGTTGTCGGGGAGATGGCCATTAGTGCTAACCATCAACATGGCTTCTCAGTTTTTCTACCTTTTTGTTTTTCATGTTTTTGATTTTTATAAGATTATTTATTTCACAAATTTTTGATTTTTCAAATTTTTCTAATTTTTCACCATTGTTAGTACCTTTGAACGTTTCTTGAATATTTTACACTTATATATTTTACTTTGATTTGTTTTATTCAAGTGTGATATTTTCTCATTTTTTAATAAATTGCTTTATTGTCATAGGACACAGTGCTCCTGTTACTGTTGACTAATGATGGTTTGTGCTTAATGTTGTGATTATCGATGTTTGGTTTTTATTTTTGAATTCTGATGTCTGATGACTTTGACATGGTTTATTTTTCATGGAATAGGTAGTAAGTCCACCTCATCCTCCCATTCAATAAACTCTATGGTTTTCCTTATTCTTGGAATTTGAGCTCCGTTCCATTAAAAGAACTTTTAATCAATCGGTGACCTTGGTAGTTCTAGAATTAGAAAGGATCCAAAGGTCTATAAAGGGTGTGACTTCAAGGGGACTTAATACTCTTTGTACTCTTCTACTTGCTTGAGTGCTTGAGTGTGTTTCATGAACTTCTTACCGTTCCATACCAACTACTAATAGGAAGTCAAATAACATCGTTGCATGGTGTGGTTCCCATTCAAAAAAAAAAAAAAGAATAATGGGAATTCAAAGCATACCCCTTTGCCATGAATGTGTCCTTGCATGGTGTGGTTCCCATTTCAAAAAAGAAAAAAAAAAGTAATGGAAATTGAAAGCACACCCATTGGACAAATAAACAGGCTACAAGCATTAGTTATGGGACTCAAACGACATGCACCTATGCCTAGAGGTTTCCTCTAACTAAGGCCCTCTCTCTTTCTCACTTCATAATTCTCTTTTCTTCTTTTTATGAAATAGTGGTTGTTTTGTGGAAGCATTCTTGTGTCTTGAGTGGATGGATCGGTCTTGGAGTGGTAATGCAAACTCACTAAAAGTAGATGGTTTTGGTCTAGACTGAGGATGGAACTTCTAGGATCATTTTAAACAAAAATTCCATAAGGGACTTCTTATGAAATTAATTTGGAACTCCATTCTATCTTCTCTATCATCCATCCATGCTACCATAATTCATCTCACTGCTAGGTTCTATGTTATGCTCTATGTCTTGGTATGATGTGTTGGGATTCTTAAGTAGATTCTTTTAGGTTGGTTGTTAACTTGTCATGATCATTAAATCAACTATGGGGCCCATGGACTCCTTGGTTGAGGTTATGCAAGAGCAAAAGGGACATAAGCCTGCATTGGGGAGGACTCACTTGCATAGCTCTTAGCTTAATTAGATAAGGTTCCTTACCTTTGACATTGCTACAATCCTACCTTTGGCGTATTCCATTGAGTACACCACTCAGTGCTACTTAATCTTTCATTTCATTCATCCACTACATTAATTTTTCTTCATTTTTTCAAATTTATGAACTTCAACATCCTCTTTTCATGTTTTCATACTATTCTTGGTCTTTTAAGCTTTCTTTTGATCCAATTTCACTCAAAAACTCTTCATATTTTGCAAGTGTGACTAGAGTCAAAGTTTGACTATAGTGGTCAACAGTTGTGTTGTTGAGGCCCCATTGATGCATCCATCCTAGTCTACGAGGCCTAGTCAACTAGGCCTTGTCGATGCATTGCAAAAACCTTATATATACCATCAAAAACTTTGTAATTTTTTGCCATTTGCTCATAACACACGGTGAGTGTTTGAAAATTTTTAGAGCCCGAAACCTTCTAGAGCTCATAACTTCCCAACTGTTTGTCCAAATCACTTCATTTTTTGACCTTGCACTTATCGAAGGTAAGATATTTATCATGGGGGCTACAAATCATAAGGTTTCTAATGAAAAATTAATGAAAGTTTTTGAAAAGTTTCCCAACTCCCCCAAGGGTTAATAATGTTAACCACATATAAACATCAACTTTTTCACAAGTTAACCCTTTTAATAATCCTTGAGATGATTTATTAATGATAATACATAAGAAAAATGACAATTGGATTAATTAAATTAGCCATAATCACAACTTAGCGAAGTGTAACAATCCTTAAGAGTTAAGGTATTCCAATTGTTTTAAGATGACACAATGATTGCTAATCCATGGTCTTATTGTGATTATAGATGATACCCAAAGAAAAACATTTGTAGGAAGAAGAACCCTCACAACCACGTGAGAAGTGGCCTAGAGTTGGAATGGGCCAACAAGAACAAGGTTAAGAACTACCTGAGGCAACCCATGCAACGGGACCTTTTCGTGAGGAGCCTAAAGTGGAATCTGTCTAATAGATTTTAGAAGAAGAAGTGCCTATAGAACAATCACAAAGAAGAGAAGTGCTTGGACCCATGCCAAGGCTTGAGGCCACTTTGACTCAAGCTTACCTTGATACCATTAAGTCCCAAGAGATCCAACAATCAATCCTTCAAGAGACCAACTTCGGGCCACTCCTTGAGAAAGCTCCAAAGGATGTTAAAATTCAACTGTGAATCTCTCCTATGTGGCCAATTATTACATCTAGTGGGGAGTGGTACATGGGAGAGACATACCTTTTTTGGAACAATCGAAGATTAGGATCCAAAGTCAAGATCAAGGACATTCAAGTGTCCTATTTAGCAGAGTTGTTGCATAGGCACTTGGGTTACCTGACACTAGAACATAGCTGGTAGAATTATCCACTTAAGATGACCCTGAGTCCAAGAAAGAGTGGACCCAGCATTGCTATAGGGTGGATCGTAAGGAGTATGGTGCACTCACATCGGTGGAGTGGATTTACTTCAAGATTGTGGCCTATCACCTTAATCCAATGATGAGGCCAAGCAAGGTGATTGCTTTCTTTGTCCAGGCATGCACTGCTCTAAGTGGAAAGTTCCCTATTAATCTTCCATAACTGCTATACTTGGAGATTGAGAAACATTTCAAAGAAAATAAATGTGGAAGGAAGACCCTACCCTTTCCATGCCTTATCCAAAAACTTTGCAAAAAGGTAGGCATTGTTCGCTACTCTAATGACACACTTAGGCATACTCCTTTGGCCTCATGGTCTGAGATCATGAAAGAGAAGACACCATCAATGACTCAATTAGAGGAGTTGCTACCACCACCACCCACTCAAGAAACAATATTGGAGGCCCATGTAACCATTGAGCATCTACAAAAAATCTGAGAATAAGTCTTGAGTGAATAAGAGTGACAAGTACGAATGAGTAGGGCAGATCCATTTATGTATTGTCCAACAATGAGTCACCTTAATGAGGTGGCTTGAACAGTTAGCCAGATGGAGAGAGGTGGTTCCATTTTCTCTATCCAAAGAATGCAAGTACCTTTGAGGTTAGATCCCAATGCTTGGGAGGTGATGGTGTCACTATCAACATACCATCTATTCCTAGAAATCTTTGGGAATGCTGCCACTTCCTTAGTGTGGTTGGAGGATGGTCAAGGAGAAATTGTCTTGGTAATGCAACACCAAGGGTAGGAGACAGTGGCAGAAGTGGTTGCTAACCATGTAGCAGAAGCATTAAATGCACCCACATCATTTGTACTAGATGTATATGCACTTCAAGATGTGCAAATGTCCATAGGCATGATTAGTGGGAAATTACATGTAGCTCAACATGAAATTGCTAGAATGATTGGTAGAAACTGGCAACCAACCCCGAATATCTTTGATCTTTTAGAGAACATCATTGCAACCTAAGCAGAGCTACTAAATGTAAGGGGTAGATGCATTATTTTGGAAGGGTAGCTAGAAATGGCTCATAAGCAAATCAACGTTTGGCTGCAGAGGTTATCGAAATTCGGGCCCTTCTTACAAATCAAGCAATCCTTAGCCTAGTAGTGATAAGAGATGAAGCTATCAAATAGCTTTAAGAATGATTTCAAATGGCTAAGGAGGAGGTAGTGATGGACATCTTTAAATAGTTTGTAGTAGAAGCTAAAATGTACTTAATTCAAAAGGAATTGAACCAGATGCACCAGGAAAATGAGGCATTGACCACATAGAATCATCACTTGCGAAATGTTGATGTTTAGAAGGATCAAATGGAAGAATTTATTCATTAATAGTAGGAGCATCTTGCCAAGGTAAACATTGAACTGAGGAAATTGACCATAGAAAACTACAATCTATCAATGGAGGAGGTACGCACCTTGTGTCAGAAGGTTGCCATTGAGATCATCGCTTGGAAGAACGAAGTCCTTAAATTTGAGAAAGTGAAAAATCAATATAGGGACTAGGTTGGCTTGTAGAATAAAGTTAATGAGAAAGACATCCAAATGCCAAAGGCAAAAATGAATGAAGCCCTCCGGTAACTCCAACAAGGAAGAGAAGTGTGGCAACCCATCATTCATGGGATTGACGCCTTCAAAAAGGTAGAGATCCACTTAAAGGAGTTGCAGATCAAGGAAATGAAAAAATATATGGAGTTGGCCAATATTTATTATGCAAACCTAGTAATGTTAATTACCAAATGACCATGGTCAGAATTGGAGAAGTAAGTGGCTAGCTTGTATTTTCTATACAAGGCCAAGTTCAAACACTACAAGGACACGAAGCAAAAACTTAAGACCACAAATGCTGAACTCAAAGTTCTCAGATGGTGATTCAAAGATCAATGATCTATTGCTAAGAACCTAGCTAGATGGATGAATGACTACCAGGAGTTGAAGAACATAGTTAGGGCATTCGACATTGAACACAGACAGTTTGTTGCCTAGTTTGTCAATGTAAAGGAGTTTCTTCCACCAATCCTGTGTTCTTTGGATGTGCCCATTCCAACCCACATTAGGGAAGTTGCATGGATGGTGCATGATCCTAGGAGTAAGGAGGAGAAAATGAAAGCACTGTTGGATGCTTTCCACCTCCCACCTGAAGTTGTAGTAGCAGTAGGATAGCTGCAACCACCTTAACTACTACTTGTGCATGAAGTCAATGAAGGTCCCTTAGAGCCTCAGGAACCACCACTGCCTGGGACTATTTGATCTTCTCTAACAAGTTTCACATCATCAAGGAATGTGCTGTCCAATTTTAAATATTTGAGTCATGGTGTTTGATGAATCATAGTTTGCTAGGCCCCAATATCGAGTATGTGATATCATAGCCTGGTTACGATATCATGATTCTTGTGTTAGCCTATAAATATAGCACTCAGGCACATAGGGAGGGGGATCATAAGGGGAGTCTTTTAGAAAATTTTTAGTTTTTAGTTTTTACACTCAGTTTTTGTGTTCTTTCCAAGTGCATACCCGTAGTGTGATGCTTGTAATTGTATGGAACCTTTGTCCAAGTGTGACGTACTTGGACATGCACACAATTGACAATAAAGAGCAAGATTGCTCCATCATTACAACATTTACTTAGCTTTTAATTATTTTAATTATTGATTATTTATTGCTACTTTCTTAGTTAATATTTCTTTTATCATCATTTACTATTTCTATTGTAAATGTGGAATGAGTACGCCTTAATCACGAACATTTTAAGTATAACTATGTGATAACCTAGTAGCATATTGAGTAGTGCTTCGAGTGATGTGTGCTTGGTAATCCCAGAAGTAGTACATGAAGTCCAAGATGCATGTAGATGATTAAGGATGGATGCTCATCGCACTTAGGCTAGCTTAGATCTTATTTCCTATTGTCCATTAGCTTAATTAAGTTATCTGTTATTGTCCTTAGGAGTAGCATAGTAGTAGGGACCATATCATACATCTCACGTTGGACTAAACCATATGTGACAAAGCAATTATTAGTCCAAGTGGGAAGATAGTGAATTGTGATTAATGTATAACTATCTAGGTGCTACAACTAGTCCATTAGTGAAGTTCAACCAGATCACACATACATGCTTGTATTCATATGGTTGAGCATAGGGGTACCTTGCCACTTATCATTAGCGCCATTTCTGGGGATGGTGCTAGTTATCTAGATTAGTTATATCATACAAGATCACTGTAATAGGGTATAATGATATATCTTTTAGACAAAGAAATTAAATTCAATTAAGTCACACATAATTCACGACAATTTCTCTTTCACAAGACAACGATAATGCAACATCTAGTAAGGAAATTTAGTGGAGAACCAACGAAATTTATGATGAAGAAGAAGTTTGTAGTACTCAATCTTATGTAAGAGTTTCATATGTTCATAGACACCCCAATGATACTCAAAGACTTTTGTCATCCAACTCAGACACCTCTAGTGAAGATGGGGCATCCCCTAGAACGAGGAGGCTTGTAAGGCCTAGGACCTTCTTAATGGGTAGCAAGAGCACATTAGGGGATGATTGGGAGACTTACAAAAGTTATGACAAGTCTTCTAGTTTCCTCTCTTCCTCTGCTCTTTTAATGTTGGGTTGTGACATGGATGACTATTCCTTAAGGGGTTGACGTAGAAATAAAAATTGAACCCATGGGCAAAATCAGGAATGCCAACATGAACATAGACAACATTATCCCAACTCACGAACTCACAACCTATTTAGTGACGATAAACCTCTGTTGGCCACTAAGAGTGTAATGCATATAACAGAGGCCATTCAGATATCCCACAGGCATTGTAAGGAAAGCCATCTACCTAGGCTTAATTTAAATAACTTTTCTAAGTTCTTAGGAGGCTATGATTTAGATCTATAACATTATTTACAAGCCTTCCATGATGCTTGTGTATGGAACAACATTGAGAATGGGTGGCAAAGGCTTAAGCTCTTTCCTATGACACTCGTTGGCCAAGCTAAAGTATGGTATAGGTCTTTAAAATTGAATTCAATTCACCATTGGCCTACAATGATAAACCTATTCAATGAGAGATATCAAGCCTATGCAAGAGTGTCAGCCTTGAGGAGACAAATCCAAGAGTGGAAACAAGGGCAACATGAACCCTTGGACATGGCCTTAGAGAAAGATATTACTCTTTGTTAAAAAAATGCCCAAGCCATGGGTTCTTTGAGGAAAGGCTAATGTATCACATCATGGATAGGCTTCGTAATGAAATAAGTGAGACCCTAGAAATATATGCCCCAAGTCAACTATATGAACTATGAATCCATCGATTCCAAGAGCTTACTAAGTGGGTAGCAAAAGAAGAAGGAGAAATAGCCAAATGGGAGAATGTTAAAAAATCTCAATAGGACCAAACTCTTGAAATAACAAAGGTCCATAATTATGAGGAGGAGAAGTTAACTCACCTCAAGGAGGTGAAACTGTTCCCACCTTTGCTAATACTAAAATCATTGGATGAAATTGAGGCAAAGATCAACAAGATGATGGAGTGGGTACATGAAAAATGTGGAGAATATGCAGACATTATTAGAGAGAGACCCACATAAGATAACTCTGACAACCAGAATAAATAGAGGATACCAAACCTAGAAATACGATAGAATACCATTCAATAATCAGAAAGAAGGGCTAAATAAAATAAGGATAGGGGCTCAACCATAAATCATAAGTATTAATGTGATGTCTGCCTGTAGGATCACCCCAAAGGCCAATGCCCAATCTTGTCACATCTACATGAGCATTGGGGAATAATGCTACATCCAAATTTCATACAGAAGTACTATGCTCAACTGTAGTGGCAAAACTCCCAATCATGGGGGAGACCATTGCCAAACTGGCCACACCCTTTGTATCACCCAAAAACAAGTGCTTATTATGTTCAACACCCTGTTTCTTCAATTATCACTCTCCCAAGTATGATCAACCCATGTCTTCTCCTACGGGATCACTACGTCATGTTTCTTACACTCCTCCTTACTCTCAATATTGTCATCCTTTATCTCCTTCTACATCACCACCAGTTGTACTAGAAGGTTTTGCACCATAGCACCAACAAACAACCATTACTTGTGTTGCTAATCTTAATAGCAGTGGGAGCTCTCCACCACATCAGAAGCATCCTTTCTTTAGGCATGGCCATAGAAAGAGATAGCATAGTTTTGAAACCACTACATCTTCCAACTCAGCACAAGCCCAACATTGTGATGCATCTTCCTTTTCATGCTTAACACCTCTTGTTACCTTATTCAGGCCACCAATTAATACTCCAACAACCATGTAGCCCAATGAATCTAACAATGTGAGGAGACATATCGATCCTTGCATACTACCTTATCATCATGGGTGTCATAGTGGGTTAGCTTCTTATCACATGACCACATTTGATAATCTACCCCACTATGCCTACTTTAATTAAGTGTGTAAATCTCAATTTGGTTATGTTCCTACCACTACACCAAAAGACACCTAGTGGTTTGGATATGACTGGATCCCAATACTTCCAACATGCATAGATCCTAACTTTCTATTTGTTCATTCTCACCATAATCAAAGGTTTAGTCATGGGGGATACCCCCCATTCTAACAAGTAGAATTAGTAAATGTTTTTCATTTTCTTTGGTTTTACAATTTTATATTTTCTAATTTCTCATTTTATCTCTTATGGGTAATCTCATCTGTTGATAAAATACTCATGCAACTAGCTGGTTGAGGTGTTTTTCTATGTTATCAAGTCACAAGTGACTAATTATTTGGACAGTGAGCCCACAACATCCACCCATCCATTCTATTAATAAGAGATTCTTGCCTTGGGTATGATGATATTCTTATTATCATCAAAACTTAAAGTAACGTTGTACTCATTATGCCTAGAGTGAGAAGTGATAGACTAAGAGGGAATGACAAGGGTGTGATATCAAGAGAACTTTTGGATTCTCTTTGGTAACATCTGTATGTCCTCTCATGTAGCTTGGTTATACTAAGATCCTTGTAGATCTAACAAAAAATGGGAGTATGAGTTGTAATAAAGGCACTCAATAAAGGAACTCAATGCTATTTTGGGGGGTTCCACTAGAAATACATGCACCCATGCTTGAAGGTTGGTGGCTTCCCCAGATCACCTTTGGGAAAGACAAAGTGCAAAAGTGGCTAGAAGAAGAAAAAGAAAAAGAAAAGAAGAGAAGTAGAAAAGAAAAGCTCAAGAAAAATGTGCTGTAGAAAAATTTGAATCACTCCTCCCTTGCACAAAACACCCTCTTATGGGTTTCTATCATTGGGATGAAATAATGCGATGTCATTGATTAGAGGTATAGACTTGGTTTTGATCTTGGAGCAAAAGGCTAATGGTACTTTAATCACACACAACACTTGGGATTCATTGTGCCCAAGGTAATTTATCTCACACCATGATCTCTACAATCCCTTATATAATTCATCTCATCTTATAGTCTAAGTACTTCTAACTTGTGTCTTGTGTGGCATAGAATTCATACCTCATAGTGGTGGTACTTAACATGTGTGTGTTTTGTTACACAAGTGTAGGTTGCATTTAACCCTTCTAGTGCCTATAGAAATCTTAAGGTATTGTTATGCAAGGGAATTATAGGTTGGAACCTACTTTGGGGAGGACTCACTTGCATGACTTTTGTAATTTGTACTTGTTACATACCACCACATCATTTTATACCCTCTGAGTTTTCCATTGCCAAATCCACTCTTTCCTTTGTCATCATTTTAACTAAACATTCCTTAGAACCATTACATGTCCTTTTTCCTCATCCTTTTCAAAGAACTTCATTGCATGACTCCACTTCATTACACTTTTGATGCATCAATTTCCACTTGCCCCTATCCCAAACCTTTTGAAACTACCTCAAATCCTTCAATTTTGGCCCTAAAACTTGAAAAAATCATCAATTCTACTAAGTAGCCTATCTTGGTTGGGACGTAATATCGAGTAGCTAGTATCAAGTTTGATGTGATATTGGGTATGCACTATTGTATACGTGATATTGCATCTATAAAAACTATATATATGGGACCCCTGCGCACTATAGGAGTTATTTTCGATAGTTGACGTAGGGGAGTTGTTCAACTTTTCTTCCACGATTTTTAGTAATTAGCAAGTCTAAATTTAACCTTCAATATTTCACTCTTCAATGCTCCGATTTTTTTTCCAATTGAACCTAATGAAACTTGAAGTGTTTAACTTAGTCATGGAGGAGGGGTACTGTAGAACTTGCACATAATTTTTTTTTGAAATTTGCAATCGCTTGAAGGATATCATAGGAGTAAGTACCATTAAAAAATTCATGGAAAACTAATTTTCTTCTTTCACCAAGTCATCTAAATTATTATATGAGTCACCTAAATAGATCAAGTTTGACATTAAACTTTTAGGGAAACTTCCTAAAAAAATTTCTAACTCTAGAATCATACTAATCAAAGAATTAAACATTTATTAAAGGCAATGAGTAAGGTATGAGATAATTGAATTTTTAAAAATAAAATTACTAATAATTGATCTTTGTGTGAGTACAAATGGCCCCTAAAAGAGAATAGCAAGGAGGACCTTTTCAAGGTGCAACTAAACACCTAAGAGGAGGCAGAGGCCAAGAACCTAGAGTAGAACATGCAGAGTAGGAGGCCCAATCATTCAACATTTATCAAGAAACCCCTACAATAGTGCAATCTAGCCATGTAGAAGGTTGTGGAGTTAGAGCCCTGAAACTAGGGCAACATCTTATGTTATCCCTTGAATGTATCCAAGCCATTCGGGAGAAGCCCATCTTTACAGCTGTGATAGTGGAGCTCAATTTTAGGCCTTTCACTGAGTTCACCCATGAATTGGTGAAGACTCAACTAAAGGCATCTTCACTATGGCCCATCCTCTCAAAGATTGGTGATTGGTATTTGGGTGAAACATATTAATTTTGGCATGGCAAGGAGGAAGGCACCATTGCCAATGTAGGTGGTGTCTTCATAGATTTTTTTGAAAAGGCCATTGAAGAGGTCCTAAATCTTCCAAACAAGGGATCAAAAGTTGCTCATTTGTCCACTTGCTCAGATGAAGACATAAGGAAATTATGGTTGAAACAAGCCTATGACAAGGAGAACCAAGTTTATAGAGAATTGACCCTAGAATAGAAGATCTACTTTAAGATTGACGCTTATCACCTTTTCCCCACAAAAGGTTTAAATAGATTACCTACTTATGTGGTGTAGGGTAGTGCAATCTTGATGGAAAAGTTTAATTTGAATCTGCCCCATCTATATCTAACGGAGATGTTAAGGAGATTTGAAGAAAGGAAGATAGTGAAGCTTGCTTTTCCTTTTCCTTATCTTATTAGGAAGCTATGCAGATGTGCCAAGATTTTGGGCTACACAAATGATGTTCCTAGAAAAGCCCATAATGCTTCATATGTTGAATTGCTCAAACCACCGACATCTAGGAAAGATGTTGGTGAGTAATTAGAACAAGAGGAAGAGCAAATTGTTGGGACCACTACGCTTCAAATGGTAGGACCTCGCCAACAACAAGAAGAAGGGCCCAGCACATAGCCCATAAGCCAGCAAGTCCAGCAATCGCCACCGCCACAACAAGACTATTAACCATCTATCAGTCATCTCTGAAAAATCACCAAGATGGTTAGTTAGGGAAGTCATGATGTCAAAAACTTACTAGGGTCATTGATGATGTTGTACAACCGACTATTTCGGTCAACCCTGTAAGTGAACATATTTCATTGATTTTAGGAGGAGAGTCTTAGTGGTCTTAGTAGATCTCTGGGAATGTTGCATCTTTCCAAGTCATGTTGGAAACTGGTGAAGGGGCCATGATGGTGATCATGAAACACTAGGATGTAGTAGGTGTAGTAGAGGTGGTTGCAAACCACATCAAAGAATCATTTAACATTCTTGTTGTGCCACTAGTAGATTTCACAGGAGCATGTTGTGCTCAAGCTTTGGCTTGTCTCTTAATGACTCCTGTGGAACATGAGAATGCTTTGGATTGCTTGTTGCAAATAGGACAAGTTATGATGTCCTTGTTTGACATTTCCTAAAATGTCATCATAGCATAATTAGACCTCATTTCCACCAAAGGAAAATTGGTCATGGTTGAAGTTAGGGTTGAGCATGCGGAAGGAGAGTTGCAAAGATTGTAGGAAAAGCTTGTTGCCCTATAAGTTGAATGATGAGATCCTTCCCAATTTATCGCAGCTAATCAATTAGACATTTTCAGAACTAAGAAACTGAATAAACTATTGGAAGAAAATAAAAGGGTGGTAAGGAAAAAGGAACAGGTCGATTTGGATGCTTCAAAGGCACAAGCTCAAACATATGCACATGCTAAAGCTCTCAAGGTCTTACCAGAGGAAAACACATTACTTGTTGCTAAAAATTTTTGATTGACAAAAATTAAGAAATAGAAGAATGTTCTTAAAGAAATTTTCCAATAGATGCGAGAACAACTAGTTCAGGTCAACCAAGACATGAATCGCTTAGCTAGGGAGAATAGAACCCTCTCCATGGAGGAGGTTCATGCCATTCGAAAAAAGATGACCATAAAAATAAGTGCATGGCAAAATGAGGCCAAAAAACATGAGAAGTTAAAAGAACACTTCCATGATTAGGTGGGAATGTACAAGAAAATCATCAAAAAGGAGATTTGTATGGCTAAGGCCCACATTAATTTTTTCAATGCTTAACACACTGACTGGTGAGCCATACTAGATACTTATGCCTTTGTCCACCAAGCAGAATTGAAAAGCCAGGACTTGCAGATCCAAGATCTCAAAGAATACATGGAGTTGACAAATTTACAATACACCAACTTGGCCATGTTAATAGAAAGGCACCCAAGAACTAAGCTCTAGCAGCAAGGAGTGGTCACCTATGCTAAATATGAGATAGAGTTTGTGAAAAAAAAGAATACATTGCAAAGATTAGAGGTGGAAAACTTTGAATTGGAGGTGCTAAAGGCTAGCTACTAAGGTCAGAAAGATATAGCAGCAGATTTGGCTTGATGGCTTACAGATTATCAGGAACTCAAAGACAAAGCCAGAGCCTATGAGGAGGAATGACAACTGTTCGTGGCATGGTATGTCAAGGCCAATGAAATGTTCCTACAACTACCATGTCCATGGAAAGGGCTGGCTCCATCGAACATTAGAACATTAGCATGGACGGTGCATTATCCTCAAACAGAGGAGGAAAAAATTTAGGTGCTTCTTCAAAGGTATCCATTTCAGAAGCTTGGGACATAGGACAAAGGAAAGGCATCCATGGAGGAGCCACCACCACTAGGAACTACATGAGTTCTACAAATTTTGTATTTTGTGTTGGCAACCAAATTTTGCTTAGTCCCACATTGCAACAAGAAACAGTCCATGTTCATTCAATAATCCCGTACCTATCCACTGTTTGTAATTGAATGAATTTGTTCCTCATTTTTTTGACTCAAGAACAAGTTTTTATTCAGTCATGGTGGTATGATGAATTGTGGTTTGCTAGACCTTGATATCAGGTACATGATATCGAGTATGCGATATCATAGCTTGGATACAATATCATATACATGATATCATGATTCCTATATTATAGGGAGGGGGATCATAAGGGGATTCTTTTAGGTTGTCTTTAGTTAGTTTCTAGTTTTTAGTTTTTACAGTTAGTTTTAGTGTTCTTTCCAAGTGCATGCTTGTAGTGTGATGCTTGTAATTGTACAGAACCTTTGTTCGAGTGTGACGTACTTGGACACACACACGATCAACAATAAAGATCAAGATTACTCCATCATTGCAGCATTTACTTAGATTTTAAGTATTTTAATTATTAATTATTTGTTGCTGCTTTCTTAGTTAGTATTTTTTTATCATCATTTACTATTCCTATTGTTAACATGGAATGAGTACACCTTAATCATGAACATTTAAGTATAACTACATGGTAATCTAGTAGCGTATTGAGTAGTGCTTTGAGTGATGTGCACTTGGTAATCCCAGAAGTAGTACATGAAGTCCAAGATGTGTGCGGATGATTAAGGATAGATGCTCATCGTAGTTAGGCTAGCTTAGATCTTATTTCCTATTGCCCATTAGCTTAATTAAGTTATCTATTATTGTCCTTAGGAGTAGCATAGTAGTAGGGACCACATCATGCACCTGACTTTGGACTAAATCATACATGACAAAGTAATTACTAGTCCAAGTGGGAAGATAGTGAGCTGTGATCCACGTATAACTGTCTAGGTGCTACAACTAGTCCATTTGTGGAGTTCAATTGGATCACATGTACACACTTGTATTCATATGGTTGAGTGTAGGGGTACCTTGCCACTCATCAGTGTGTAATTTTGTGTCCTAAACATCATCGTTTTTTGTAATGAGTTGATTCGTACACTACATTTTTTGTGAAGTCAATCAGTTTGTTTTGGTTGAAGAAAATTCAGTCAATAATCCCATACCTTCCCAATTTTGTAAAGAAACTCAAGGACGAGTTTTCATGTATTTGTTGGGGTATGATGAGTAACGTTTTATCAGCTACATCAATGAGACCTCATTGATGTATTCTCATTGTCTAGACCTTGTCGATGAGGCTTAGTTGATGCATCATATCATGCGTTGACATGGCCCACCGATGTAGTGTCTATAGTCAGCTATAAATACACTCGTGCAGCAACATTTATGACAAGTAGAGATTGTAGTTGCAGCAGAGCTCTTATAGGTTTTCTATTTGAAAGTTAGAATTTTTCTCTTAAATGCCCATAATAGGAGCCATTGAGTGTATGGATCTTTATTCGAGTAGTGTTGTACCTGAGCACGATAGTGTGTGCAACAATAAAGATGAGCTTTCTGATAAACCTTGCAACACTTTGGATAGATTAGGTATTTCATTTATGCATTCAATGTTTTTAATTATTTATTAAATGTTTTCCATTAGTTATTAAATATTTTCTAGTTATTACATTAATGAAGTAATTAAGCTAGATAGATTACACACAAAAGTACGATTGCTTCGAGTGTAACACATATTCGTTTGGTAATCTAGTAGCGTTATTGCTTAGTAAACTGAGTAGCATTGTGCTTGGTTGCCCAATAGTGGATACATGGGTTTAGGATGTGTACAAAAAGTGGGATCATATGCGTATGTTAGAATTACTTGAATGCTAGTTAATTAGTTAATCAAATTCCTTTCATCTACATTTTTGAGCACCAAACTATAAAACACAAAATGATAATAATCGAATGCCTGAGTTACACTTAACCATACCAATGAACATCACAAGTGTAATTGGGAAGATAATGATTGGCCTTAAGGTTAGATTCACTTCCTAAAGGACTAGTACACCAAAAATGATAAAGTCCACAGAATTCGACCTGATCACATGTGAACACTTTGTGATTCATATGGTTGGGCATAGGGGTACCTTGTCACTCATCAACATGCATAGAATAAGAGACACATTTAGTTTATTTGATATACAATAATCAACATGCCATATTAAAAGAAGCACTAATAGTCTAAAAGCCTACACCCTATATAACTATCACTTCTAGCTTCTTAAGTAGTATCATTAAGATCTTCAAACCTATGTATAAAAGAAAATAAATGAAGATGTGTTAGTCTAACATGAATGAGGAGGAAAACTTCACCAAAAATTCATTAAGATAAATAGTAAGGAAATGTTGACCAAAAGATAATGATTTGGAGATCTGTCAACCAATGGTAACAAAATCAAATAAGTCAACAAGAGCAAGTAGTCATTCACAAGATCCAACAAATGTTACAGTGTCTACCCATTGCCACTAATAGTTAAATATTTTGGAAGGTAGCACCATCACACTTTGTGTATCATATGAATTAGTTGGTATATGCACTTTCATAAATATGCTTATTCGCTTATCCTTAGACCTACTACATTTTAGTTTTCATTATTCTTGATCAATGATCATAGTTTAGCTATAGTTATCTCGAAATGATGATAATTTTGAAGAATAATTTCTCCCAAAAGAATACGATAGCAATTTCTAACCTCTCTTTGTAACTCAAGTTAGGGCTGATTGGACATGAAGTCTAATAGAGGGAACTACAAAAATCATCTTTAGGACTCCTAATAGCCTATTGGTTGCTTTTCCTTTGGTGTTATCTCCTGAAGAAGAATAATCTTAAAATTAATAGCTATTAAATTATTAGATAAAGATATAAGTAATTATATGAACATAAAAAAATTCTTAGTATCAACCAAATCATCTAGTGATGGGTAATGATGAGACTTAGCAAAAATATCAAATAGGAAGAGATTTTTGAGATGGCATCTCACCTTGCAATGGATTTTCATTAAGATGTTAGAAAGCTATAGTTTTGCTCATAGACATAGATACATGAAAAATCTGAAATAAATTAAAAAAAAAAAAAGAACAATACAAATCTCATCAAAATGAGCCTTGGAGTAATCTTAACATGAAAAAATAGTCACTCTTCTACCCTAAACTAGTAATTAGCTATGTATTCTAAACTTCACTATAGAAACTTGGAATAGCATAGGAACTCACTAGAAAATTTGAAAATAAATTCAAAAACAAATTTTTTTAGACATGTAAAACTCTTCAAGACAAATCCCATGGCATTTTCAGAATTTCAAAGTGATCTATCCTTTATTGTTATGCACTTCTAGCTACCACTAAAATAAAAACCTTCAATGCTTTGCACTCTGTGCAATGTCTAAAAATATCCTAATACTTTGTCAACATCTACTTGTCTGATCAGATGTATAATGCACCTATAGACTTCTATGCTTCACTTGTAAAAGCACTAAATCTTGTTCTTCTTTGACATGAACCTTCCAAAATTATTTGGATACCCTTCATCTCATCTCATCCTATGCTCCTCATGGCACAATCATTTTTGTTGTCATTTATGGTGTAGGGACATCTCTTTCAATTTCATTTAGTATTTCCTACATTTGTATTTGCAAGTTTCAAGTTTGATGAAGATGTCCTGGAGAGTAAGAAGATGTATTGGCTAAGGCTTAGGGTTGTGGGGCAGGGACACCTCTTCCAATTGCCTTTGTTCTTCCCTACATTTGTGTTTGTAGGTTTCAGGCTTAAAGAAGACATCTTAGAAGGCAAGAAGACATGTTGGCTGAGGCATGAGGTTGATAGAAGATGTTTTTAAGTGAGAGGAGACATCTTGCTAATTTTGTTGATGTCTTTGCTTAGAAGAAGGTGTCTTGACAAGATGTCTTGGTCCTACAAGAGATTTCTTAGGCAAGATGCTTTGCCAATGAAGGAGACATCTTGTCCCGAGAGAAGACATCTTGTCAAAATAGGAGATGTCTTTATTTAGAGCTGGTTTATAGAAGAGGCATCTTGGCAAGGCTAGAGATGATCCATATGGCTAGGTTAACTTCAAAAAACACTTGTCCCTATTTGGAAAATAGTTGGGGAAAATTGAAAAAGAATAGAAATAATCAAGGAGAAGGTGAGAAGACTTGATAAACAACTGAAGAATCCAAGGAAGTTGAGGAAAGGTTTCTAGGTTTCTTACCTTCATGTTTTCCACAAATATTATTATGATTCCATATTGTTGGGGAGATGGTAATGAGAAAGAGAGATTTATGAGATGAGATTGGACAAGGTGTGGGGAAAGTGCATTGAGTGAGTGCATAGAGGTTGTAGCTCCATGGCAATTGTGTAGACCTATTTGTTTTAATCTTACTTGTTTGTTGAGATCTCATTTGTGGGATATGGGAGAATCTCTCTATTGGTTGTGTCTTGCATTGAGAATAACCATTGTATGGTTGTAAAGCCTCATGCTGTACAATATCATTTGAGTATGAAAGGTTTTGCTCTTTGTGGGTTTTGGAAACCCGATTATAATCTTCTAATTAATTAATTGAAGATAGCTAGTTTTCTTGTTTTCTAAATTTTTTTTGTCTTTGCATAATATCTATATTTAGTATTTGAAAGTGATTAATTAGTGGAGTAAACCTACTCCAAGCTGATAGAAGACATCTTGGGATTAGAGAAGATGTCTTGTCTAGAGTACAGTCTTCTTAGGAAAGACGTTTTGTAGAAGAGAAGGCATCTTATGCAAGACATCTTGTGCCAAAAGGAGATGTCTTCCTCATGAAGGTGACATCTTGTCCACATAGAAGAAATATCCCCTACAAGTTGGGATTTGATAGGAGACATCTTTCCAAGTCTAGAGACATCTTGTACAGTTGAGAAACTTTTGGAATTGGTGATTCTACTTCAGGAAATACCTAAAAGAAGAAGGAAACAATTGAGAGGTGATGGGAGAAGGATAGAAACAACATGAGATCCTCTAGTTGAGTTGAGGATAGGTTTTTAGGTATCTTGTCTCGTTATTATTGATAAATATTGGTTGTTTTATGCTTGTATGGGGATGGAGAATTGAAAAAGAAGATGTCATGAAATTCATTTGTGAACTTGGGCAAGGCATGGGAGAGCACATTGAGTACGTGCATAGAGGTTGCAACTCCAAGGTAAATTATGTAGGCCAGTGTGTTCTATTCTTGCTTGTGAGTTGATATCTTAAGTCATGGATTGTGGGAGAATCTCTTTATTGGTTGTGTCTTGCATTGAGAATAACCATTGTGTGATTGTAGAGCCTCATTCTCTACAATATCATTTGAGAGTGAAAGGTTTTGGATGTTTTTGGATTTTGAGAATCTTGTTGTAATCTTCTAATTGAATAATTGAAGATAACTAGTTTTCTTGTTTTCTAGTGAATTAATTATCTTTTTCATAGTATCTTGATTTAGTATTTGAAGGTGATTTAATATTGGAGTGAAACTGCAGATATACCCCAGGATATATAACTTAACATTACCCACCAAAATCAAATCCATGACTTAGAACTTTTAAATCTATTAGTCAAAGGTACTTGACTACACAACCTCATATGGTTAGTGCACATAACATAAATAGAATAAAATTAATTAAAAAATATTCTTTTTTAAAATACCAAATAATAAAAGTTATCTACATATTAAAAAAATGAAAAATAATATAACTACACGTCATATAACGCCACACTCGCTAACCATTGCTATGGGTGTTGGCGCCCCCCCCCCCTATATATGTATATAGATATATTAAAAATAAAAATCCAGAGTACAAAGGTAGAGGAGTACTATAGAGAGAGAAACTCCAAATCAATAAAAAAAGTCCTAACTATTTTGGAAATACCTTTTTAGGTTTTTATCCTTGCAACCAATTCTAAAAAAACCTTCCCTATGGGGTAGGAAATCAGACATTCCATGAAAAGTTCAACATTGGGTAGAAGGGGAGGAAGCCCTTGCCCTATCAATAGTTGCAAACATATTATTAGCAATTCAAATATCAAATATGTTGTCCATTCTGAATATTTGATGTGTAATCACCAATAGATAGACTTCCTTAATGTTTTTTATTATGAAAAACCATTTGAACCAACAATATGATTTTGTAAAATCTAAGGAACATATATCTATTTGCTTTTAGTCGTTAAAGAATCTTTTGAAACTAATTTCATCAAAATCTTCCTTAAAGATATATTATGTTAAACAATAGTAAAAGAAAGGGGTGAGCTAACTATTGAAATGTCAATAGAAGAAATCATCACAAGATTTGCAACATTTGTAAAAAAACCCTCAGTAGGATCTATATTATTTGCAGAAGAAACCTTAGTAGCATTTTCAATAGCTTGTTGCTAACATGCTTGCATTGCCTTTTTTCATAGCATAAAAGGACTTGAATCAAACATGTGATCTTTTTGATGACATGACTTTGGAAGATTGTAATAAGAAAATTTATACAAATAATCAATTCTGCCAATACGCAGAAGAATTTCTTGCTTAAGAGAATTAAGATCCAATTTAATCATATATTAAATTCTATAAAAACCACTAATTATAGTGAGGGTTTCAGAATGTTTGATTAGCCCAATATGAGAGACAATATTCCTTTCAACTTTTTTAGAAATTAAAAAAAGATTTAACAATTCAACAAAACAAGGAACCTTTTGAAATTTAGGAGGTGTTAGATTAAAAGAGGGAGTCCACTTTCAAATAATCAATAAAAAAGCATAATGATGATTAAAAACCATTTTCAAATCAACAAATTCTATTAGGAAAAATAAGTTTGACAAATAATGAGCATGGATGACATCCAAACCTTGATCTTTCTAAACCAAATTTAAATGATTTAGAAAATGTGAGGAATGTGATAAATAATCCAAAATTTGCAAATAATCTAGAATTTGCATGAAAACATAGATTCTAGAAATTTCTTGAGTAATAGATTTATATAAATAATTAGGCAATTTGTAGAATGGTAAAGATGCGATGGTTCCACTTGAAGGATCACTTACTAAATCTGGTAGCATTGCATGTAATATTAATGCTAAACACCTTGCTACCTCAGATTAATACCAACCATTTCTATGACTATCAACAAAGATTGTCATAAGCTACAAGACATATGTTTGAGTCATAATAATAATTTATCAAGATGGTTAGTTAAGGGGTGTTATAGGAAGGTTTATGAAATGAACACTTATTACCCTAGGCTAGAATAAGATTTTCTCCATGTTCTTAGTTAATTAGATATATCTGCTTTTCTATATAATTACCAAATATGGCTGCTACAATATTATTGATCATGTGCCTCAACTATACTTAACTATATGAATTAAGAACCACTATAAGGATATTTGGAAAAACAACAATATGCAAATACCTAACTTAGCTAAATATTGTTGTTATTTCATTTATAGATTATAACATGATCTATTGTGACATTTGTAGATTGTATGATTTGGTGTTGGACATACTTGATACTCATTATTTGGCATCATTGCTGAGGTTGGTGTTAGTAGTTTAGTTCTAGTTATCATATTACATGATTGTTGTAGGAATTTTCAAATTTCTATCTTTTAGAATATTTTATATTGATTAAAGTTACAAACATAAATTGAATATCATAATGACTATTTCTTACTAGTTGAATAGTCCACTGTTCATGGGAAATCTAAGAAGAAATTCTAAAAGAAATGAAAAGTAAGAGTCAAATATACTTATCATGATTCATTCTATTTCAAGTAGTTTTGGTGGAGAGATGTGCATGATCATGATGCACTCTAATAGATTGATCTTTTTAATACTTCAAGACATGTTAATAAGGTTTGGATTGAATCACATTATAGGTGGCTACTATGTTGACAATAGAATTTCTATATTCTACTAGCTTCATAAGGCCTAGTGTAATCTGGACTGATAGGTGGAGGCAAAGAACAAGTACGAGAAGGATAAATATGATATGCTTGTCACATCCTAATTTGAGAGGGAATGATACAACAAATTGGTTAGAGAGTTTTTTTGTATCAAAGATCTATCTCATGGAATCCCTCTTATTTGTTAATTAATTTCATAGATGAGGAACTATAGAATATAATAGTGTGTACTTTTTAAGCTAGAAATCCTATAAATGTTGAGTAGGATTAGAGTACATGAGGTTTTCAAGGCCTATGATCTTAAGCAAAGTTGGAACATATGAAAACAAAAGTCCTAGAAGGCAAAGGAAAAGTCAGAATGGGTTGCTTAGTATCTCACCCTCATTATCTTTTTTCTAGCATTTTGAAAGGAAAGAACATAGATCATGTACAAGAAATTCAAAAGGAAATTTGGAGAGACATTTTGAGAGAAATCTTGGAAAGAATTTAGATAGGTACCATGATAAGGAATCCCCTAGGAGATAGGATATAAGGCATAGAAAGGAGCAAGAACATGAATGTGATGATAGAGAGGAAGATGACTTTGATATAGAAATTTTGATGTCATATAATAAAGATGAATCCTTATGTAACACCTCTTAACCTAGACTTTGACTAAAAAGATGTTATGAAAAATAAAATTGTAGTTTAATAAAAATGGTAATGATGTTAAGAAAATGATAGGTAAAGCAATACGCATCCATTAAAAAAAGTGTAAAGGAGAAAATAAAATAAAAAATTTTATAAAAGAAAGAAAGTGATTGCTTTCATGTAAAAACCTACCTTGTTTACTAAGTAATAATAGTTCACTTGATTCTAATGCTTGGACAAATAGAAATAAACCTAGTAGCCAATAATTAAAATTATAATGGAATAAATATAAAATATATTAACAGTAGTACACTTCTAATTGTATAAAATGATCATCTAAAAACCATGATCAAACATTACATTAAATCCCAAGTTATGAGTTCAAATCCTAATACATAAACTAAATAGTTGAAAAGTTAAAAATAAAGCTTATATTAAAGACACATCTGTGCCAGTAGAAGGGCATTAAAAAGTATAAATAATCCAACATGAACATTGTAACATCAAATTACATAAAATTCCAAATACTAAAAAATGCTAGAAAACTATTAAAATCTATTTTAAGCATTTTGTTGATAATCTATCTCATCTCCATTATCATATATATCACTTGGAAGGTAAAAGGAAGTAGAAGGTTAGTCTATGTGACTAAGTAGGAAAAAAATTACAAATATTTCATGAGGGATTTGGAAATCAAATATCATGTAGTTGGAGAGCCATGCATAAGGGTTATTGCATGTTACCAAAATGTTAGCATCAAACAAACAATTAGAGTATAACAAATAAAGAATAAAAAATTACCAAATGTTCAAACCAAAATTCCACCACCATTTAGCCCAAAATTTTGGAGGTTACTTGCTACTCTTGGTTTTTAAATATGATAAGTTGAGATGTTTATTCAATATACACAAAAAGATTTTGTCCAAACCAAAACCAAAATGAAACTTATATATATGGTTGTTATATTTGGTACCAAGATTAGTTGAAATACCATCTTGATGTCTGTGCAATGAGAGGTGTACTACACTTAATTCCTTTCATTTTTTTGATTATGATTAAGGGTTGTACCCAAAAAGGCTTTACAACTATAGATATTGGAGAGTTGTTGGACTTCTCAAGACTCTCTTAAAACCAAATAATCTCTTCTTTTGTGTTAGCTCCAACAAAATTGCTGTGTGGTAGAAAATTCCAACACTCAACCATATAAAACACAAGTGTTCATGTGCGACTAGATCGTAATCTATATATGGACACTGTAAGCATACAAGTGAGTTGATAATGAGTTTGTGATCATTATTTTCCCACTTAGAGTTAGCGAGGTCCAAAATGTATGGTTTAACTCTTAGTGATATATATGATAAAATGATGTTATTGGATCTTGAGTATGCTAAGTGTAAACCTAGTAAAAATGAATGTAAACTCGATCTCCAAGTATAATGAAAATGTAAAGCTAGTATAACCTATGGTGATAAGTGTCCATTCTTGGTTTTCTGTACACATCATGGGCTAATGTAATTGTTATTAGGATTACTAAGTAACTTGACTACTGAGGGAATTAACCAAAGTCACTATTAGGTTACCAGATAATTACACTTTACAGTTGAAACTAGTTGTACTCATTTGGCCTTACAAATAAATATTAGAATAGAAAATGACTTAGGAAATGTAAATAAATTAGTAAAATTAAGCAACATAGAAAAGTAAATCTATTCTATGTGAGATGATGTAATGATGAAGAGTAATCTCAATCTTTATTACCATTTATGAATTATGTTCAGGAATAATTTACTCAAATAAAGATGCTATACAATTGTTATTTACCAATTACAGGTGTTCACAACTAACTCAAACTTTAAGAAAATAAACTACAAGAATTTTGCTAAGTATTGGAACAAAACTTGTTTTCAACCTAATGGTGGACTTGTATTTATAGGTATGATCATAATCCACTATATCATATCTAGGACAATATTTGTTGAGATACAATGTCACATTTCTACTATTGTAGTATGTACCCTAAAGGTTTTTCATCATACTCTCATGACTAATTGAAAACTTGTCCTCAAGTTTAAAAAGAAGAAGGATAGAGTACATTACAAACTTATGGGGCCACATGGACTCAACATCATGACATATATACATGATTAACTCAACTATGAATTCCACATCTTTATTTAAGTGGTGTTACAAAATTATCATGCAACGCATGATTTACACATGATAAAGATAAAACAAAATAAAATAAAACTTGATGTAGTTCCATCACATTCGTAGTGGCGGTGGCTCCTTCATTGGTCTTTTTTCTTTGTCATTTGATTTTTGAAATTGTTACTTATTCAACAATGCTCTCAACTTTTCCTCTTTAGTTCTAGGATCATGCACTATCCATGCTAATTCAATGATGGTTGTAGGTGTTGATACTTTATAGGAACATGATAGTTATGGAAATATTTTGTTGGCCTTGATGTACCATGATACAAATTGTGTTCTTTCTACCTCAAAGGCTCTTTCCATCTTCTATAATTTTTGATAGTTAGTCATTCTTCTAGGTAGATTTTTTGCAACATATTTTTGGTTATGGTAGCTAGATTTAACTACTTTGAGTTCAAAGTTTGCAATCTGAAGCTTCTATTATGTATCTTTTCTATTTGCAAACTCTTTTTCATACATGAAATATATTGTAGCCACTTGCTACTCTAATTCTTTCCTTGGCCTACCTACTGTTAAGATGGCTAAGGTAGCATAGTGTAGATTTGCTAACCCCATGTATTTCATCAAGTCTTCTATCTATAGGCCTTTGTTCTTTAGCTTTTCTTATTGGAGAAAGACAAGAATATCCAAGATGAATTGCTAATTAGGTATTTGCTACATGATGGAACTGATTTTGGCCTTAGCTATTTAGATCTCTTTCTCATTAATTTCTAGTACGTGCCCACTTGATCTTTGAAATGTTTCTTAAGGCTTTTTTGTTTCTTGGCCTCATTTTATCACTTGTTAATTTCAATGGCTTACTTTAGTCTTAATATGTGTACTTCTTCTATTGATAGGATTTTGTTCTCAAGGATCAATTGTCTTATATCAAGGTTAACTCTAGCAAACTACTCTCTTAGTTGATGGATGCTTTCTTCAAATATGTTTTTATCTTTCAATATCTTTTAGCCTCAAATTATTTACAACAATCCTTTTTTTCTCTTCTTCTAATGTAGAAATAGCCTTAGCATGGACATATGTCGGAGCATCTCCTATTGAGGCATTCTACACTTTCCTTTTTTTTTCTATCTTAATCTATTTTTGCTTTGTCATTAGTTGATTTTCTTATTTATTTTTGAATTATACAAGCTAGTTCAATATATTATGTTGTGTAAGATCTTGTCTTTAAGCTATTAATGCAGCTAGTACTTCTTGTAGCATTTGCACTTCACTCTCTACATGTTGCATCTTAATTTTTGCTATGACTAGCTTATCTTTGGTAGACATTAATGTTGACCTTTTGGTATGTCAAAACCTTAGAGAAAATGGATAATGTAGAATGTGTGTTTGTGATTGTAGTCTTGTAGGACCATGAAAGATCATAATGAACAAGAAATTCAAATGGAGATCCAAGACATCAAAACAAGAACTTAATGAATCAAGTCTTTAAGTACAAGAGCTACAATGAAAACTAAAGTGGACAAGATGAGATTGTGGATAGAAATAGAGTCTACAAGCCAAACAAAGATGTTCCTAGGATTGTTGAGATGCCAAAATGACAAAGGAATGCTTCAAATCTCAAGGTGTGAAAACAAAATAAACAGCTCAAGTTGACAACAAACATCTAACTTGCAGAATAGATTTCTCAAGGTAGACATCTCTTGATGGATGTCTCCACTTTCATAATAGATGTTTCTCTTGCATTGAGGCTAGTTGTAGTTAGACGTCTCATCCTTAAAGTAGACATCCAAACTAGCCATTTAATAACCATTGCATAAATTTTAAGGAGTTTTTGAAAATTCAAAGAGTATAAGACTAAGTGGAATTTTTGGGAAATGGAAAAAACTGTTCATTATAAAATCTATCCAAGGCTACTCAAAGAGATTTTGTATTTATCCTTCATTGTATTATCATTTGTATGTATTGGTTATATTGAGCCTCATTGCAAGGACTTTATAAATCAAGTTACAATTTTTGCTTGATCTTTTTCTTTGTTTCTTTGTAGTCCATGTGGTTAATGTGTTTCTTGTAGGAATGCATCTTCTTTTAGCTTTTCAAGACCTTGTGAGGTTGAGTGTTTTTGCAACAACAAAAAGTTTTGGTGTGGAGCTCATATTTGTAAAGGTTGTGAGATCCTTGAAATTACGTTTTGAGCTTGTTGGGACCTTGCAAGGTTGAGCAGTTTCATAATGATGAAACACTTCAAAGCAGAGCTCAAATATTATAAATGTTGTGGTACCCTTCAAACCATATTTTTGAAGCAACAAATTCTGGAGGTGTGCACAAATTCTACCCTTTGAGTGTGAACTATTCAAGTTGGAGAATGACGTAAAAATTGTGTTTGTTTTTGGTAGTTGTAGTGATTTTAATTGGGGAACTTCTTTAATTCCCCTTCTAAATTCTCAATCCACAAGTGGTATTAGAGCTTGGTACTGTCAAGTTCATGCTTCATATCTCAAGAGTGAACGATGGAGAAGATGTCTTATACCAAGTCATCAATGTTTGATGGGATTGACTTTGCATATTGGAAAGTAAGAATACAAGGCTTCTTCAAATCCATGGCATTTGAAGTCTAGGAATCAATCCTTGAAGGCTACACACTGCTAATTGATAGCATCACTTAAGCTACCAAGCCAAGAAGAAAATGTACGCAGGATGAAATAGATAAGTTCAAGTTTGATTTTAAAGCAAAAAATTGTCTCTATTGTGCTTTAAGAAAATTTGAATTTAATAGAGTAGGTGGATATAAGACTTTTAAAAAAATTTAAAAAACATTAGAAGCAACCTATGAAGATACATCAATAGTGAAGTAATCAAAACTTCTAGTGTTGCAAAGTAAATACAATAAATTGAAAATGAGAGAAGGAGAAAAGATTAAGGACTACTTCTCTTGGGAAAACAATTTTGCTATAGTAATTAGAGGGATGGGTGAGGACTTGGTAGAAAGTGATGTGATCATAAAAATGATTAGAAAGTTTCAACTTAACTTCAGACTAAAAGTCATAGCCATGGAAGAAATTAGAGATTTCTTTAATTTAAAATTTGAAGAGCTTTAAAGTGCTCTTGTTGCTTATGAGATAAATCTCATAAGTGAAGGAGCAATGAAAGAGAAGTGTATTATCCTAAAATATGCATCAAAGGAAAAGGAGTTGGTTGAACAAGAAAAAAATAGTAAAGATGAACTTGCTCTTCTATTAAGGAGAGTTCAAAGACTTCTTGCTAGAAAAGGAAGATGCTTCAATCAATAAGGGCCTAATCAATGTGGCACAAAAGGTAGAGAAAAAAATAAGAATTTTAAAAATTCAAATTTTGATGCATTTTCTATATAATATTTGATATGTGATGAAAGAGGCCATGTGATCTCTGAATGTCCTTATGCTAGCAAGATTCAAAATAAGATCAATTTGAAGTTGAGTCCAAAAAGAACTTCTTCACTAGCTAGTATGAAGAACAAAGTAAAGAGGAAGTAGAGACCACACAAGATTCACACCTCATTTGCTTGGCTCTTACTGAAGATGATAATAGAACAACTGAAGATGATGTTCAAACAATAGAAACAAATGAAGGAAGGTATGATTTATTGTATAATGAACATTTGTCTTTTTAAGGTCTTTGTATTAAGATAAAGAAGGTTCTAAAAGGTAAGATTCAAGACTTATCTGAATTCAACATAAAATATTTAGATCTCTTACAAGAAAGCTTAGACCTAAGGGTTGAGAATCAAAGACTAACCTTATCTTATGAGCAGATTGAAAAAGAACTTACAGATACAAAACTTGTGAATTAGAGACTTGTCAAAGGAAAGGAATCCCTTAGAATAGTTTTGGGAAAAGGAAGATATCCACATGATAAAAGTGGATTGGGATGCTTTCAATAAGAAGAAGCATCAACAAACAGTTCATCCTAACAAAAGACTTCACCCAAGTTAGAAGTATCAACAAGCACTTCAACCAAACAAAAGTTAGCTTCAAGGTTTGATCATTTTACTCAATGTAGAAAGGTTAGATGTTATTATTATGGTAAAGTTGGGCATAAGCAATGGAATTGTAATTTAAAGTATCACCACATTAGTACTTGGTCCTACCATATGACTTCTTAATCTTACCCAAAAGTGCCTAGAAAGAATACCTTGTAGGACAAAAAGGAGTGAAGGATAAATCAAAAAGGAAAAGAAAATAAGAAGATTTGGAGAGTCAAGAAAAAATAAGAGAAAGAAAGAACTCTCATGAAAAATTTTAATAACGGAATTCAAACATTAGCAATATGAGAAATTTATACAAAGATAGGAGGAACTTTGAAAGGAGAACCTTATTCCCAATATTCATGGATTTCATTATCTCCCATCAGTAACTAACCTAGGTAGAGGCAAGTTTTCATGTTCTTGCCTTGCTTAAAATTATTATAGAAAAATAATCCATGGTAGCTATTCCTAAAACTTCTTGTGCTTGAAGAATTTTACTACCAGTATAGATGTCCATCCTTAGATGTCTACATATGAAAAATAGATGTCTACTCATAAACATCTACATATGTAAATAGATGTCTCTTTGAGTTACAATGGACATGGAATAAACTTCAACTAGTTGAATTAGAGATCTAACTTAATAGGAAAAACCCTTGATAGTTGAGATTATATAAACAAAAATCTCCTCACTTTTCTCATTTTTCCTCATTCAAGCTTAGATGTCAAAGAGTAGTTAATCAAGGCTTCCACCATAGCACAAATCAGTTCATTTCCTTGCAAGGCCCACAAGAAGATTGGGAAGTCTAGAGCTCCATCACACAAGAGAAAAAATTCAAAGGGGCCATCATCAAGTACAACAACCACTTATCTATGTTAGTATCGTTCTACTAAAATACAACATTGATTTGAGATTACATGCTCTATTTCAATTGTATTTGAAAGATCTCTTTTCTTCTGGTTGCATAGCCTAAAGGAGTTGATGGCATTTTTGAAAGCTATCAATTGGGTCTCTTTCATGTCACTGAATTTTGTGTTTCTAGGATCCTTATTAAGGAATTCTATAGTAATATTGCCATGACTAATGCTACTATTTGGGCTTTTACTTCTATTGTTAGAGGCACTTTTATTGAGGTAACTCCCCAAGTAGTTAATGCCATTCTTGGCATTTCTAGCTTTGACATTCATAGGATCAACATTTATTCTATGTTAGATATTTTCCCAAATGGTGTAATCCCTATTTCCCATGATGAGTTCTATGATACTCTTTTTGGTTAGTTAATATTATTGGGAAGTGGCAAAGTGCTTAGAAGTCAGATGGCACTAGATGGTTCTACACTCTTCATTATTGTGCTATATAATATCATTGTTAAAGGGGGAGGTTACAATTATTTGTTACTAGCTTAATCTTTTATCATATAATGGTAACCATTAGAATTGGGACGTATCCTGTACAAAGACATGTTGGAGCTTTTTACTAGAGAGAAAGAGAGTTTATTAGCATTCTCTTCTTATTAGTTTGGTGATTTCTTAGAGAGAAGTTTCTATTCTTGATATGCATCTACTAAAAGTTAAAAGAAGTCTTAATGAATATTTAAAGAAAAGAAGTAGCACTCACACATAACCTACATAACCAAGCTCTAGACCTCAAAAAGTAAGAAAGAAGGAAGCATCATCACCTTCCAAAGCCTCTCCTTAGTTGAGAAGGTTCAAATCTATTAGTAGCTATGTATAACCAACTCTTAAGAAGATGTTGAAACCTTTTGCTAAGACTGTTGGGATGGTTGGATGGAACCTCTCTTACCTTCATAAGAGAATGCATGCAGTTGGAGTACCTCTTCCTCTAGATGGATAGTAGTTTGAGGAGATTACCATCCCTCTCATGTTAGACAATGAGGGGGACTATCCAACACTAACTAGGCACTCTAGTGCTACTAGGCCATCCTAGGCATATGACTTAGGAAATGTCTATGATTTCGAGGGTCTTTTCGCACCATTAGCACATATGTAGGGGAAGCTTCCATATCTCATGCAACCTAAGCCTTACTCTCATATTCAAGAGGATGCTTCTCAAAACTTTGAGAACCAGGAAATGGAGAGCATCTTTGAAACCACATCTCGTTAGAGATTAGCTAACCCTATTACATACCAAAGGGAGAATGCTTCCTCATCTTCTTAGCAAGCTCCATCACATCCACCTGCATCATCTTAGTTTCAGGTAAAGCTATATCCTTGTAGAGCTCATGTCATAGTTCTATATTCAAATGATGATGATGAGTAGCATGTCTCTACTAGTAGCACTAGCACTAGTAGTGACAATGATGAAGAGAAGACTTACAGGTATACTGGTGTAGTATCTAACTTCGATGAAGTTGATGCTACTAAGATTAGTGAATAGAGGGGCTTCATCTCTCACTTCACTTTTTGCATGATGTTCAAAAAGGGGGAGAGTTTTTGGTTTTATATGTATAGAATGTTTTGGTTTTATATGTATGAACTCATATGATGTAGATGAGATAGATTATTCTTTTGGCATTTGGATTGCATATGATGGATAGTTCTTAGGAAGCTCTTGAAGGCTCCAATTTTTCTTATGGACTCATGTGGTTTAAATCCATTGATTTAAGCCTTTATGTCCTTATTTTAGCCATACCCTCTATTTCTATTGGGATTTATGTATACATCTTAAATGCATTTATTGTTTATCATATAATGTACTAACCCATTTTCTTAAGTTTTGGACATCACCAAAAGGAGGAGATTGTTGATCTTTTGGTATGTCAAAACCTTAAAGAAAATAGAGAATGTAGAATGTGTGTTTGTGATTGTAGTCTTGTAGAATCATGAAAGAGCATAATGTTCAAGGACTTCAAATGGAGATCTAGGACTTTAGAATAAGAGCTCAATGAACCAAGACTTAAAGTATGAGAGCTACAATGCTGAAATGAAGACTAAAGTGGACAAGATAGGAACGTGAATGGAAACAAAGTCTATGAGCCAAATGAAGATGTTTCAAGGACTACCAAGATGCCAAAATAACAAAGGAATGCTTCAAATCTCAAATTGTGCAAATAGGGTAGACGTCTCAAATTGACAACATACATCTAACTTGCAGAATAGATGTCTCACTCTAGATGTCTCCACTTTCAAGTAGTTGTCTCTCTTACATTGAGTCTGGTTGTAGTTAGACATCTTATTCTTGAAGTAAACATCCAAAATAGCCATTTAATAGCCGTTACAAAAATTTTGAGGAGTTTTTATAAACTTAAAGAGTATAAGACCAAGTGAAATTCTTGGGAAATGGGCAAGTACTATTCATTGTTAAATCTATCCAAGGATACTCAAAGAGATTTTGTGTTTATCCTTTATTGTATTATCATATGTATATATTGGATGTATTGAGCCTCATTACAAGGAGTTTGTAAATCAAGCTACACCTTTTCCTTGATCTCTTTCTTTCTTTCTTTGTAGCCCTATGGAGTTGATGTGCTTCTCATGGAAAGGCATCTTCATTGAACTTATTAAAAGGTTGCAAGGTTTGAGTGTTTTTACAGTGACAAAACACTTTAGTGTGGAGCTCATATTTGTAAAGGTTTTGGGATCTTTGAAATTACTTTTTGAGCTTGTTGATACCTTTTGGGGTTGAGTGGTTTCATAGTGACAAAAAACTCTAGAGCAGAGGTTAAATCTTGTAAAGGTTATGGTGTCCTTCAAATCACATGTTTGAAGCAACAAAGTTTACAAGTATGCATGGATTCTATCCTTGAAGTGTGGACTACCCAAGTTGGGGAACCATGTAAAAATTGTGTTTATTTTTTATGCTTATAGTGATTTTAATTGGGGAACTTTTTCAACCTCTCTTCTAAGTTTTCAATTCACAATTAATTCTCACTGTACTATAGTGATATCATTGGGAATATCAAAAATATTTTGCATGACCTATTTTATCTAAAGACATCTTTCCAAGATATCTTCATGTTTATTAGGAAACATTATTTCTTTTCTTGATGTTCTTACTAATTTTACTACATCTTTATCTTCATAAATGTCTACCATTGGAACAACAGGAACATAGAATGATTTCTTAATATGATCGGTTATTACTTTTGTTGTTCTTTCTACATCTTAATGTTGCATAATCAGTATAGTGGCTCCCTCTCCAGTTTCTAACATCACCTAGAATAATGCAACATTCCTTGAAATTTTTTGTGCCCAATCATCATCTTCTCTTGTGTGCAAAGATATTTAACTAGTGTTAGGTCTTGTAGATGTTTCCAATAGTACATACTTGAAACTTCCCTATTGTCTCAAGTGATTGTTTTTACTATATGTTATAGGTGAATCATGGAAGGTCTATTGTCTAGTTGTATTTGTGGAGTTGGGATTGATCCACTAGGGCCAACCTATTCTAGCCTATGACTAGAATGTTTATTGCTAATGTTGACCCTACGACAACCTTAGTGCCTATTGGTTTTTCTACTTGATCTTTATTGTGTGACACTCACTTGGAGATTTCTGCATATGAAGCATTTTTTGCTTTTTGAAGAACATCATTGGGGTATTCTAAAATTCAATTTTATCTACATAACTTTTTTATAAGATAAGGAAATTGAAGAGTGGATTTCCTTATCTTCTTCTCTTCAAACATTTTTTTGGATTTCCAAAAATAATAGATGAGTAATGTTGGCTTGAAAATTTCCCATTAAGATAGCACTTCCTTTGGCAACATATGTGGAAATTCTATTAAGTATTTTAGTTGCAAAAATATGACATGTTCGCTAATCTTGAAGTAGATTTTCTCCACAATTGATAATCCACTATAATCTTTCTTTATACTTTCATATGCCCTCTATAACCATAAATTCCTTGCATTTGTGTTGCACCTTATGGATATTTAAGCAATGTTTGCCCTGATATTTCATATGTCTAGTGTACCTACGATTGTTTCAACTAAATATAACACTGTCACTCCCTCATTATTTACTATTGTACCATCTTTTTTTTTTCTACAAAAATTGATGGACTTTTCCCAAATACCATTCATGATGGATTTAGATGGTTGACTAGAGTAGTGAGGCTTGGGGTTGTTCATGAATCTCTATAGGCATGAACTTCATGAATGATCCAAAGTTAAGTTTCACTATCATGATGGACATGATAAACTTCTCTTATATGACATGTAGACATTTGATGAGTCATGGATTGGCCGCATCGACAAGGCCTCATTGACTAGGCCCTATCGATTGGGCCATGTCAACTAGGCCTTGTCAATGTATTGTTTGATGCGTTGACATGGTGCCATCAACATAGGGTCTGTTCTTGCCTATAAATATGTGCTAACCTACCATGTTTAGGCACAATCTTTGGTCATATTTGTAGAAAAGCTCTTGGAGTTTTTACATTTGAAAGTTAGAATATTTTCCTAAGTGCCCATAG
>MNCI01002363.1:0-43722 GCA_015680685.1 Gnetum montanum
AATGTGATCTAATTTAATTTAATTGGGACATTACTTGTAATTCTTGCTTAGCAAAATATTTGGTTAAAGATTAGAACTTAATCTAGCCTAATTTAATTTAAATTCCTAAGTGTCACTAAGCTCTAAGATTTTATAAAAAATCCAATATAATCTTCTCCTTTTGGTAGTAGCAGTGGTTAATTTTATCTTGCATCCAATAATTAGAATTCAGAATAACCAGAAATACGAGCCCAAAGGCGAAGCCACCGGTCCTGCAACTGATTCAAAATATCTTCTTTGATCGAAGACGTTCCAGCAACTGCCTTCAAGGGAGAAGACTCTACTGCCGTATCAGGAAACGTCGCCGTGTGTTCCGTTTGGATCAGCAACCGCCTGCAAGTTTTAATGTTACGGTTTGAAAATTTTGGCTCTGCACTTTCAGTTGTCTTAACGTCACGGTGGCCTGCACTCAGATCGGCGAGCAAAAAGGCAATGATTTGAACGGCAAAGGCCGGATTGGTTTGATGCCCGCGGAAGATACAACGATATCGGCAGTAACAATGGTGGTCATGAATGGTTCTCAGCGCTAAGGGTTTCAGGTCTCTGTCTAGTGCCTATTTTAAATTTAGGTCAGTTGGAGCCATAAAAATGTTGAATAATTGGCAATACTGCAAGGTCATTTTAGGTTTTCAATCAGGGATAGGGCTTTCAGCTTGCGATAGCTCTTGATTTAACAACATCTCCATGATTGCTCGTAATTTTTTTTCCGATGTTGAGCTGAATGACTGATAATTTTTGGGGCGGACTGCTCATTTTCTTTTCTGCGAGATGCCATTTTAGTTGCCCTTTTTGCCTGTGCACGCAATTTTTTTGCCGTCTCTATTTTCTTCATGTGCGCTTGCCTTCGGATCTGACCCCTTGTGTTGAAATTTTCGCATTATTCATTCTTGAAAACTGCATGTAGTTCGTTCCTGCTCTGGCGGTGGCCATTAATCGCATTTTTTTATTTTTTTGCCTCCTCCATGTGCAGGGCTTTCTCGCTAATACGATGGCCAGTCCAATCCTTTGATAACCTGACCTTTTGATAAACCAATTTTTGAATAATCCGATAATGTATTATCCATGATTTTCAATGTTGACAGGGAGTATATCCTTTAGTAGTAAATAATCCCATCCTTAGTTTTTTTTTAAATTCCAATCTTTATAACTTGACATTCAAACACTTCAACATCAAGATTATTTATCATTGGCTTGCTCCCTATCAACTCACAATATTAAACTGCAATTTTGTAACCAGGGATTGTGCTATCTTTGAACAAAATATTCCAACTGTTCCATGTAATGGCCAAATGTGCCAACACAAACCATCCAAGGCACTCTGCCTTCGTTCCCTTTTCCAGCTTGCCCTCAAGCAAAGGCAGGGTCAGCTGTGGCTGCCCGACGATCTCTCGGTGTTTGTTTTCCTTCTAGCCTTACACCAACGATTTAAGACAGTACATTAATAACATAAAAGAAAGAAGATGTAAAATAAATAATGTGTAAAATAAAAGGTTGCAAAACAAAAATGTGTAAAACAAAAATGATAAAAAACTAAGGAACCACTTATATAGTTAACATGGATGGCTATCTCCCCCACAACTAAGTTGAAAGGAGAAGATTCAAAATATGGAGCATGGTTGTCGATTTGGTGAGGCGTTTATTGTATTTGTCGGATTATGCTCATGGAAAGGTTTGACTTGTTGTATGTTGACTAGCTATTTCTTATCTAGGCTCTCAAGTTTGTAGATCATCATGGCCCCAAAGGAAAATGTTTCATAAATTATATAAGGTCCTTCCCATAATGATTGAAACTTAGTTCATTGAGGTACATGTGTGGGGTTCCAGTAGAGAACCTTATCTCTTGGTTGAAATTTGACTTTCCTAATTTTAAGATCATGATGCTTTTTGTTCTAGGCCTTGTGCAACTTGTTAGATGATAGGGCCACTAATTGATTTTTTTCTAGTAAGTTGAGATTTATTAATCTTTCTTTTTATGCTAAACTTAATTCTTTTTTTGTGGTGGTGTAGTTCAGTTGTGCATCCACAATGCTTTGGCTAGTGTAGTGGATGTAATATAGATGTTTCTTGTCATCCATATGTGTAAGCATAACTTCCAAGGCATAATTTGATGCATCCATCATAACATGAAGCAATCTGGACCAATCAAGTGCTTGTAGGATTCAAGTTTCTACAAGATTCTTTTTCAGCTATTGGAATGCTTGTTCACATTCTGTAGTCTAGAAAAATCGAGCATCTTTCTTTGTCAGTTCTACCAATGGTTTTGTGATTTTAGAGAAATTCTCTATGAATTTTTGGTAGTAGCCAATATGTTCAATGAATGACTGAACATTCTTTAACAATTTCTGGATGGTAGGTTATTCCTTAGATGACTCTTATTTTTTTTAGGTCAACCTCAATTCTTGCTTGTGATATTCTATGCCCTAATACATTGCCTTCCTAGACCATCAAGTGACTCTTTGCCAATTGAGCCTGAGGTTTGCCTCAACACATCATTTTAGTACTTGTTCAAGATAGTCTAGGGCTTACTTAAATGTAGCTTCATAAGTGGAGAGGTCATCCATGAAGACTTCCACATGACTACTAATTTTTTGTTGAAAAATGCTTAGAACCAGGTGTTGGAATGTAGCAGGGGCATTACATAGATCGAAAGGCATCTTGTGATATGCAAAAGTTCCCTAGGGACTTGTGAATGTTTTTTTGTCTTGGTCTTCAAGCATGACCTAGATTTGGTTATAGCCACTATAACCATCCAACAAACTTAAGTAGCAATACTCAGATATTGTGTCTAACACTTGATCAACAAATGGCAATGAAAAATGGTCCTTGAATGTTGCCATATTTAGTAGCCAAAAATCAATGTAGACCCACCACTTATCACCTTTCTTTGGTACAATCATCAGTGGACTAACCCACTCACTATCTGCAATGGGATAAATAAACCCCACCTTGAGGAGTTTTTCGATTTTCTCTTTCATGATTTTCTTTAGTTTGGGGTTTAATCACGTCTGTGGTTGTCTCTTTGGCATCATGGCTAGATCAGTGTAGATGCAATGCTGGGATATCCTAGGATCAATCCCTGTGAGTTCAAGATATGACTAGGCAACAATTGCTGATCATTTTTCAACAACATCTTTTTTTTTATTCTGGAGCAAGATTTGCATTGATTATGATTGGCTTTCCATTTTTTAAGAACATGCATTCCATGCCAATCGATAGAGGTTTTAGCTTGAAATTTTTAGAAATTTCCAACTCTTTCCAATAGATGTCATCATTTGCATTATCAAAGACTTAGTGATGAACTTGTTCTAGTTCATCCATGCCTACGACATATGCACATGTCAAGCTCTCAATTGGTTCCATGCAAAGTGTGCTACTTTTAGAATCAGCGGTCAGCCACTAGGTGTCCTCCTATTTTGTGGCTGCTACATACAGACACCTTTGAATTTTTGCTTTCAATGCACATTACATGCATGCAAAGATAGATGCTCATTTCATTGCCTAAATTTTTTGCACACAATTGCACCATGTATCACTGTATGTGATGCATGGAACTCACTTTTTCTTAATCTTTTTGAATGCATTTTCTTTGGATATTTCCACGGAAATATCTTTGATCCCCATCTTGCATCAAAAGTGCCTAGCCATGTCCTTCCCATGATGATTGGAAAGTCTCCTTTGTAGTTCTCCACTTTGATTACTAGGAAATCAGTAGGATAAGACCACCCACAGATAGTGGTCATAATATCTTCTACCAGTACCAATGGAATAGTGATGGACTAGTCTGCCAATTCTAATCTAATATTACTCTTCTTTAAAAAAGGTAGGTTCCAAGCAGTATAAATCTCATGAGAAATTAGATTGACACCAAAACCTGAGTTAAGAAGAGCCTTGCATGGTTCATTCCTAGCAATCTACAAATAGATCAGAGGACTTCTAAGATTTTCTAGACTTCCTAGGAAGGTTTCCAGCATGAATCCAATTAGATACAACATGAGTAAGCATCATAGTATGGATCCTGGGTGATGTTTGGTTTGAAGGGGACTCAAAAGAATTTGATAAAGACAAAGATGGAGGAACAAGGTTGTCAACTGCAAGTTTATTTTAGGGCTTAGGTGAATTATGTGTACAAAAGAAAGATCTTTTCTTTGATTGAGTATCCAAACCACTTGTTTGATGAATTGATTATAAATTAATAACCCTAGTAGCATTGCATTATTGCGATTGAGCTAGTAGTTCACCTTGCATAGGTAGAGTAGGTGGTAGTTATGTGGCCGAAGGAGGAAGATGTGCAAGAACAAGAAGAGGATAAGGGAAAAAGGTGATATCCCTTCTTGCTTGTGGAGAATTAGTTCGATAATAATTAGAAGGATGGTAGTAAAATTGGAAAGTAGAAACGTGACTGGAGGAGTCACATAAAGACAAGGGTTGTTGAATGTAGTATCCATATGGATCAAGTTGTTTGTAAGGGTATTACTACCTTGGTGGTGCCAACACCCATGACTGTGGTTGTTGCCACTATTGATATTTCTCATATGGTTACGGTGGAGTTCCACTTGGATAATACTATTGTTGCTAGTGAACTACCTAGAATTACCTTGAGGATAAGGCAGTATTCTAGGTGTATGCTTTGAATCCATGTCACGCCAATGTCACCCCATGTCATGGGGCAACACAATGTTGCCCTCCATGTTACACCATTGCAGCTATTCATTCTGGTGTAGGATGAAGATGAAATTTAATACATACTTATCAGGATGAGCATATATCACATAGTATTGTTGAGGCACCAACTGATGTACTTTGTCAAACTTGGGTGGAGAATTTCTCCTATGAGGAGAAGAAATTTTATGTTAGAAAAAATAAAAATGCAATGTGCTTCTTAAAATTGTTGTAGTAATCTTAAGATGTTATATGAATCTAAGGTTCGTTTCAATGATTTGAATAATTTACACTAACTCCTAGATAGTGCATGAAACAACCAAAAGGTTCCTAGCAAAAACTCCAATGATGAGCAGTGAGGTACCCCTACACCCAACCATATGAATCATTAAGGCATTCATGCATGATCTAGTCAAATTTCATGGACCTATAATTCTCTAGTGCACTAGTTCCTCTAGGAAGTGAGATGGATGTTGAGAACGTTCGTTGTCTTCCCAGTTTCACTTATGAAGTATAAGTATATGGTTAAGTGCAACCGAGGTATGTGATTTTTATCATTTTTCATTTTATAAGTTTAATCACCTATAACAAGAATGAAAGCTAAAGTAATTTAAGATCTAATTCATTTACTAACTAGCTAGCCTAACACAAGTACCCATCCCACTTTCCTAGACACATCTTAAACACATATAGCCTTGCTGGATTACCAAATGTTAAGTGTTTTTGGGTTACCAAGTGCTACACAAATGCTCGAGGTGGTTGTGCTTGTGTTCATTGACAACTAGAAATTAATTACTTAATTAAAGTGCATTAAAGTAGAGTGCATGAATGTTAAATGCATCAAGGAAACATTAATCTATTCTTAGTGCTACAAGGATGATTAAAAAGGTTCATCTTTATTCTCATCACACTACTGTGCTCAGGTACATCAGTATTCAAACAAAGATACATACACACTCAGACTTCTACTATGGGCACTTAGAAATATTTTAGCTTTGGAGAAAACAAACTATAAGAGCTTTACTACTCTATGCAAAAGACTATGAAAAATTCAACTAAAAACTTCTGAAAAATCATGAGCCTAAGTGTTATATTTATAGGTTAGCATATACCTTGCGATATTGGATATTCAATAACGCATCATGGGCTCTAATATTGGGTATTCGATATTGAGGCTCCAATATCGAAGCCAGTCAAATTATGACTCATCAAAAACAATAAAGAGTATTTCCCATCATTGCAGCATTCCCTTAGTTTTTTTGTTTACTTAGCATAATTTTTATTATTTTACTAGCTTAATACTTTACTTTCTCAAGCACTTTATTTTCACTTGTCAATTAATGAGCAGCAAGTAGTCCCTACGTCCAGTCATATGAATCACTAACATTCACTAAGTGATTCGGTTGAATTCCATAGACTTTAGCTCTTTAAGTACACTAGGTCTAGGAAGTAAATCTAACGTATGTGATCATTGTCTTCTTAGTTTCACTTGTGAAGTGCAAGTATATGGTTAAGTATAACTAAGGCATATGATTTTTATCATTTAAATCACCTAAGTGCCAAAAAATGAAGTAATTAAATATTTAATTAATCTAATAACTAACTAATATCTTAACTAATTCTAACATAAGCATCTATTCCCATTTATTGTACACATTTTGAACCACATTGCAACATTACTAGGTTATTAAGTGTTAAGCACTACTGGGATTACCAAACGTTAACGTACATTCAAAATTTTTATACTTATGTATATTAATTAATTAATTAATTCAATGCATTAAATTAAATTTCTCAAATAATAAATGCATTAAGTAAACATTAAGATAACTCCAAATGTTGCAAGGTCTATAAAGAAAGCTTGTCTTTATTTCTAGTCACACCGAGGTGCTTACGTACATCAATGTTCAAATAAAGATCTGTATACTTCTCACTCCTATTGCAAGCACTTATAAAATATTCTAACTATTAAATGAATAAAATGCAAGAGCTTTGCTAGGATACTAACAATGAATTATCATAAATGCAGTTGGTGAGCACGTATTTATAGGTAAAGATAGACATTGCATTGACTAGGTCATGTTAACACATCAAACCATGCATCAATGGGATCATGTTGATGGGATTGCATTGATGACATCTCATTGACAAGATCACGTTGATAGCATCTTGTTGACACACCCTAAGGAAAATGCCTTATCATACCCTCACAACTAAATAAAAACTTATCCTTAAGTGAAGAAAAGGAGGAACAAGTTTCTTTACAAAATTTAGGCAGGTATGGGATTATTAACTAACTAACTAAAATAAAAATTGACTCAAACAAACACTAGGTTCCCAAGTGTACAGATTTACAATGATTACAAAAATTGGTGTTCATGACAATAAAATTGAACACCAAGACAAAAATTAATAGCATAACTTCTCTAGTGGCTTGAGGACAAGAATAAAATCAAATGGTCTTAGGTAGTGGAGGCTTTTGAGGTTTTAAAGACCTTCTCCTACCTTGGTGCATGTAGCTATTATGGTTGAGGTTGTGGTTGTGGCTATCTAGCTATAGTTGCAACTTCTAGTCGAAGACAGAAAGCATCCAGCAACACTTTCATCTTCTCCTTCTTACTTCTTGGAGCATACATGGTCCACGCAACATCGCTAATGTGGGATGATATGGAAACATCCCAAGGATAGGGTGTTGTAAGGAACAACTCATTGACATTGATAAACCAACTAGTGAACTATTTGCGTTCAATGTCAAATGCCCTAATTGCATTCCATGGCTCATGGTAGTCATTCATTCTTTTGGCCAAGTTCTTCACTATTGATCTTTGATTTGTGAACTTTTCCTTGAGAACCTCAAGTTTAGCATTGGCTATTTCTAGCTTTTGTTTTGTTTCTTTGTGATACTTGAAGTTTTTGTCATACAGAAGGTACAAGTTGGTAACTTGTTTTTCCAATTTTGACCATGGCCTTTCGGTGGTTAGCATTACCAGGTTTTAGTAATAGAAGTTGGAAAGCTCCATATACTCCATCATCTCCTTGATATGTAGCTCCTTGAGATGGATTTCAGCCTTGTTATACTCATTTAGTCCATCAAAATTAGGCTACCATACATCACCTCCTTGTTGGAGCTACTGGAGGGTTTCATTCACCTTCACCTTCGTCATTTGGATGTGTTTCTTATTGATTTCCTTTTGCAAGCCAACTTGATCCATGTAATGGTTCTTAACTCTTTCAAATTTTAGGACCTTATATTTTCTAGGTGATGATTTCAATCGTAAACTTCTGACAAAGGGCATGTACGTCCTCCATCAAGAGATTTCAATTCTCTATAGCCAACCTCCTCCATTTAGTGTTCATATTAGTAAGCTACTCCTATTTTTTTCAAATAAATTTAGCCATATAATCTTTTTGCATCTCAATATTTCTTAGGCAATGATTCTCCTGGGTCAGCTTAATGTTCTCCTGGAAAACCTCCAACAAGTCCTTCTGAATGTTGTATGTAGTGGCATCTGCTAAGGACTGATTAAAGGTTGTTGACTTCTTGACATACTTAGCCTATTAAAGGTTTTCCTGAAGCTATTGAAAAGCTTCATATCATGATATGTTTTAGCTAAGTATGGTGGGATCAGTGAGGCAAGCTTTCAATTATACAACCACAATAGCCAAGTGTTGATTATGCTTTGTGGCTATCTCAAGTTGGGCATTGGCAATGAGAACTTTACCTCTAGCCTCAAGTAGCTCTGACTAGTTTGCTGAAATGATTTTTAGGATAGCAAAGATATCTGGAATCGATTTTCTTATTCCTACCAACAACTCCTCATGCTAGGTTACATTGAATCTTCCACTTTATGTGCTTACAGACACCCACACATCCCTAAGTGTAGTAACATCTAGTACAGTTGCCATAGGGATGTTGAGTGCATTGGCCACTTTGTCAATGACAACCTCTATCACTATTTCTTACTCTTGGTGTTTTATCACTAGAAAAATTGTTTCCTTGTCCTCCTCTAAGCGCATCATAAAGGTAGTAGCATTCCTACATATTTTTGGGAATGGTTGCTATTAATAGAGGGACATTGTTACCTCTTAGGAACTAGGATTTGATCTTGCAGGCACCTACATTCTTTGAGTAGAAAAAATTGATACTAAACCCTCCATCTTATTGATTTTTCTTGCTACCTTATTGAGATGACTCAATGTTGGCCTATAAACAAAGGGTTTACCACCACTGGGTCCTTCTTGCTACTACTACAAGAATTATTCATGTAGTTCATGCATGTGCTCAATGGAAATGTTGAACTCTGGCATTGATTGTTCATGAGCGGGTGGTGGTAGCTGATCCTCTTCTATCACCTTGGTAGGCACTTTATCTTTCATCATTTTCATCCAAGAGGCATTAGGAGCATGTCTAATGGTATCATTGGAATAGTAGGTTATTTCTCCCCTTTTGCATAATTTTCGGATGGGACATGGAAAGGGGAGTGCCTTCCTCACACATTTGTTTTCTTCAAAGAAATTCTCTATCCCAAGATAGATCAACTGTGGGAGGTTGATCAAAATTTTTTTACTCAGAGTGACACATGCATGGAAAGAGAAGGTTGTCACTTTACTAGGCCTCACTATTAGATTGAGGTGGCAGGTCATCATTTTAAAGTATGCATGCCCTATTGTTGTGAGTGCATCAAACTCCTTATGGTCAACACCATAGCACCATTGGACCCACTTCTTTTTTACCTCTAGTTCCACTTGCATCAAAATTTATACCAATGTTACCCTAGTTTTTGGTGATCCAAGGGCCTTAGAAATGGCCTTTATTGAGTAGGACATATAGATGTCCTTGATTTTTACAATGGCATCACCTTTCTTTTTATTCTAAAAGAGGTATTTTTCTCCCATGTACCATTCTCCATTGGAAGTGTGAATGGGCCACATGGGAGAAGTCTAGAGTTGAGCTTTGACATTTTTGGGGCAAATTTGAGGAAAGATCCAAAGTTTAGTTTAGGAAGAACTAATTTTTGAATCTCCCTAGACTGAATTTACCTCAAGAAAGCCTTTGTCAAAGTGACTTCAAGGTTCAATCTTGGTCAAGGTGTCTCATCCCAATGGAACTGCTCTATTTCAGCTTCCAGAATCTAACAAAAAAATTTCACTTCAAGGTCCTTCTTAAGAGGTCTTGTTACATGTGTCTCAACTGCCTACCCATGGGGCTACTCTTGTTGATCCCTTATAGTTCTAGGTCACTTGTCCCTTAGTTTGGATAGTCCTTCTTCCTACAGCCATTTTGGTCCATGTGCTATTTGTAATCACAACATGACCAAGGATTAGCATCTAATGTGTAACTTAGAACATTTAGATATCTTGTCTCTTGGATTAGTTACACTTGGCTAAGTTATGATCATAGCAAATTTGATCATTTTAATATTATTTTTAGTTGGGAAGCTACCAAAGTATGTTGGAAAGGTTTAACATTCATTAATTAGTGATTTTAATATTATTTTATCAATCAAACCTTGAGGGAGTTAGAAAATTTCCAAAAAAATTTTAATCAAAAACCTCATGTTTGTGGCTTCCACAATGTAGAGCTCACCTCTAGTAGCTGTAAGAATGAAGAATGATGTTAATTGAACAAGCGATGTGAAAGTTATGGGCTCTAGAAGGTTCTAGGCTCTGAAAATTGCAAAAACTCCTTCATAGTTTTGAAGCAAATGGCAAAAATTTTCAAAGTGTCATGCTATACTTATAGGTTTTTATGGTTGTGTCAATGAGATCATTCCACCAATGTAGTAAAAAGACAATCTTTTTCCTTTGAAAACTTCAAGATAAATAAAGAGTTTTTGCACAAAGTTGGAATCCATAGAGACCTAGAAAGGTCATCAACATGAATAAATGCTTGAAGAGGGCTAGATAATTTTTAAAAAGGAGTTTTTATTAGGAGAATGATTGGAGAAATTTAAAAAGAAGTGCAAAACTAAACATAATTAACATGGAGCACAAATGATTTGAATGCAAAAATTTCTAAGGGATGAGAAACTTAACTAGCCCAACTAAGGAGTATGCAAGTGGGTCCTCCCCATAGCAAGCTCATGCCCTTAATGCCCTTGCATGTCTTTAAGCCAAGAATTTCATGGGTCCCATGGATAATTAATGGTAATAGATAGTTAAGGACCAAATCAGTAAAGAAACTATCAAAGAATTTTGACACATCAAACTAAGACATTGAATAAAACATGAAAAATGATAGTGAGGTGTGTTATGAAAAGCATAGGTGGATGAGGTAGAGAGTGGAATGGAGTCTCGTATCATGGTCACATGAAGTCTCTTGTGGATTTTGTGGTTAATATGACCTGATAACATTCATCCTTAGTTCAAATTAAAATCAACCGCCTTTAGTGACTTTGCGTTAATACTCCATGATTGGCCCACCTCCTAAAAGCACAAGAATATCCCCATAGATCAATCACCATTCCTAAAAGAGAAGAAAAGTGTAGGAAGTGAGATGAGCTTTAGTTAAAGGGGACCGTCAAGCTTGGGTGACATGTCTTTCTAGTTCCATAACCAATGCTTGTAGCTTGTTATTTTTTATAAGGGGTGTGCTTTGAATTCTAATTATTATTTTTTTCTATTTTATATATTTTTTTTGTTTTTGATGGGAACCATAGCATGCAAATAATTTTAGCATCCTATTATTAGTTGATAATGGAACAATAAGAAATCCATGAAAACATTTATGCATCCAAGAGTGTAAGCAAGTACAGAGAGCATCAAATCCCCTTGATTTCGCACACTTGTCTATCCATTTATTCCTTTCCAAATTTGAAAACTACCAAGGTCACAAATTTATTATAATTTTTATTAAGGAAGGGATCTTGGATTTCCAAAAAAAGGGATACCATAGAGTTCATGGATGGGTGGATGATGTGGACTCATAGATTTTTATCATAAAAAAGAAACCATGTATTAGTTATCAATACCAAAATTCAAAGATAGAATTTAGAAATTAGCAATCAAATAACATTATAGTATAAACCACCATCAATCAAAAGTTATAATTACACTTAGTCCTAGCAATGATAAAGAAAAATAAAACAAAACATTAGGAAAGCATTAGAAAAACCTAAATCAAATAAAGTAAAATATAGAAGAATTTGTAAAATATTTAAAAAGAGAAAAAATGTACTAACTATAGTGTGAAATAAAAAAGTATAAAAACTAAGGAGCCACTCTAATTGATTAGCATGGATGGCCATCACCCCCATAATTGAATTGAGCTTGAAGGAGGAGATCTAAAAAATTAAGTGTGCATGTTCATCTGTTAATATGTTCTAGTTACTTGCTCTCTTAGGCTCATGGAAAGGTATGATTTGTTGACTAGAAGCTTCTTGTTTAGGCTTTTAGGTTTGTATATTAACATGACCTAGAAGGAAAGGTTTCATAGATAACATAAGGCCCCTTCCACAATGTTTGGAACTTGGTTTTCTATGGTACATGTGTGGGATTCTTATAGAGGATCCTATCTCTTGGTTGAAATTTTACTTGCCTTATCTAAGGTCATGTCATTGCTTGTTGGATGCCTAGCATAACTTGTTAGTTGACAAGGCTACCAATTGGTTCTCATCTAGCAAGTTGAGGTTTATCAATCTTTCTTTTTGTGCTAGACTTAGGTCAAGGTTAAGGTCATAAGTTATTGATAGTATACGAAACTTAGCTTGAATTGGACGTGTTGACAATTTTTCGTACAAAAGCTCATAGGGAGAGTAGCCAATAGAAAGTTTCCATATGGAGTAGTAGGCCCAAAGGGCATTGTTGAGTTTTTTTCTCCAATGATTGTTATTTCCCTATTTGTAACATGTACTTGACCATTGGCTTAGGGGTGGTAGGGTGTTGTTAATTTATGTTCAACCCCTAAGTGTTACATGAGCTTTCAAAAGGTAGTGCTTGTAAAATGAGTAACATTATCAAAAATAAGTGCATGTGGCATTGCAAACCTATTTACAAAATTTTGTTGTACAAACCAAAAAATTAAGAAGATGTGCAATCAGTGACAATTGTAGCTTTCATCTATTTTATACAATAGTCAATAGTGACTATGATGTACACCTTTATATTTGACATGGGTGTGATGGAACCCATGAAGTCAATGGCCCAAATGTTGAAGGGATTTAGTGATTGGATCCACTACTAAGGTTCCTCCATATGGGTAGTCATCCCACCATGATGTTGGCAATGTTCATAGGAGTGAACAAATTGGTGAGCATTCCTAAAAAATGATGGCCAATAATACCTTGCCATGAGGATCTTAATGGTCATGCATCTCCCTACATAGTGGCCCACACAAGGACCCTTGTGAGCATCTTGAAGAATGCATAGTTGATTAGCATCAGGAACACACCAATGAACCAAGCCATTAATGCACACTTTGTAACAGTGTCTGTTAATCTCCATGAAGCATTTTTCCTAGTGAAGAAAATATTGTTTCTTCCTATGATCCCACTCTTGTGGCATCTCTTGAGTGATAAGATATGTGAGAACATGATCATACCAATTGGATTTAGTGAGCATTTGTTTAGTTATAGCCATGGTAAAGAGGAGTTCATTAGAAAATTGAATTGATAGTGGGCTCTCCTCCTCTTTGTTGTCCCATCGCAACTAAGACAAGTGGTTAGCAACCATGTTCTCAATTCCCTTTTGATCTACCATCATAAGATCAAATAACTGTAAGATCACTAGCCACCATATGACATGGGGGCTTACCGTTGGTTTGTTTATTAAGAACTGAATTGCATTATGATCTATGTGCATGAAAACCTTGTACCTAAGCACATAGTACTTGAATTTCTCCAAGGTGAACACCACTATCATCAATTCTTTCTTTATTATGATGTAATTTAGTTGTGTACCAACAATGCTTTTACTTACATAGTGGATATAGTAAGGATGTTTTTGATTGTCCAACTATGTGAGCATGACTCCCAAGGCATAATTCAATGCATCCATCATGATGTGGAAAGGTCTGGACCAATTAGGTGATCATAGAATTAGAGTTTCCATGAGCTTCTACTTGAGGTGCTAGAATGCATGCTCACATTCCTTAGTCCAGAAAAATGGAGCATCCATCCTTCTTTGTTAACTTCACTAATGGATTAGCGATCTTAAAGAAATTTTTAATGAATCGTCAGTAGCAGCTAGTATGTCCAAAGAACGACCTCACATCTTTAATTATTTCTAGCCATTTCGTAATTCCTTGTATGACCCTTAATTTTTCAAGATCCACCTTAATTCCTTTTTTAGAAATTTTGTTCCCCAAAATAATGCCTGTTTGGACCATCATGTGGCTTTTCTACCAATTGATCCTAAGATGTGTATTCACACCTTTTTAGCACTTGCTCAAGATGATCTATGACTTGCTCAAATGTAGCCCCATAGGTGAAGAGGTCATCCATGAAGACTTCCACCTTGCTACCAATCTACTATTTGATGGTGCTTAGAACAAGGCATTAGAGTGTGGCAGGGGCATTTCACTAGCCAAATGACATCTTTCTATATGCAAAAATTCCCCAAGAACTCATGAATGTATTTTTGGCCTAATCCTTTGGTGTGATCTAAATTTGGTTATAACTAGTATAACAATCTAGAAAGCTGTAGTAGCAATGCCTAGAAATGGTATCCAACACTTGGTTCACAAATGAAAATGAAAAGTGATCTTTGTGAGTTACTATGTTCAATAGCCTGGAATTGATATAGACTCAACATTTTCCACCCTTCTTTAGCACTATTACAAGTGGGCTAACCCACTCACTATCCATAATGGAATAAATGAACCTTGTCTTAAGGAGCTATTCAATCTCCTCCTTCATAATCTGCTTCAGCTTGGGATTCAATCATTGCTACAGCTGCCTCTTTGGCTTGATGGAAGTATCTATGTAGATGTGATGTTGCCATATCCTAGGAATAATTCTAGTGAGTTCAAGATATGACCAAGCAAAGGTTGTTTGCCATTTGTTGACCACCTCCTATAGCTTCATTTTCTACATAAGAGAAAGGTTGAGATTGATGATAACCAACTTTCCATTATTTAGAAAGACATATTCCATTTCAACCAGTAAAGGTTTTAGCTTAAGGGACTCTTGTTTAAAGCTTTTAGAGATCTCCAAATCTTCCTAGTTTGTTACATTAGATTTATCATCAGAGACTTAGCAATGAATTTGCTCTAGTTCATCCATTCCTTTAATGCAGCTTGGAAGATTCTTAGTCGGTTCCATGCATGTTGTTGAACTAGTTTCTGCATCAACTATCAACCATTGGATGTCCTTCTATTTTTTGGCTACTACGTACCTGCACCTTTGAATTTCTATCACATCAACACATTGTTTGCATGTTGTGATAGATGTGCTTTTTATGGTCCATAATTTTTGCACATAGTTGCACCCTGTGTCATTGTACATGATGCATGGAATGTGCTTTCTCTATATCTTTCCAAAATCATTTTCCTTGAAAATTTCCAAGGAAATATCTATGATTCCCAACCATACATATATGGTACTCAATCGAGCCCTTCCCATGATGATTGGAAAGTCCCCTTTGCAATTATCTACATGAATCACTAGGAAGTTAACAAGATATGATCACCCACAAATGGTGGTCACAATGTCCTCCACCAATCCCAAGGGAACAATGATGGATTAATTTGCTAACTTAAGATGAATGTTGCTCTTCTTGAGTGGAGGCAAGTTCCAAACTTTATACATCTCATGAAAAATCAAATTCACATCAGAACCTAAGTCTAGAAGAGCCTTGCAAGGCTAATTCCTAGCAATTTAAAAATAGATGAGGGGACTTCTAGGATCATATATTTTCTTGGGAAGATGGCCAACCTTAACCCAATCTATGATTACATGGGTCAACATCACAGTATGCACTTTGGGATGTGTTTAGTTTGAAGGGATCTTGAATGATGTTGCAAAGGATGAGGGAGAAGTAGGATCATTAGCTACAAGTCTTTGTGAGGGCTTAGAAGAATTACTGGTTTAGAAGAAAGGTCTTTTTTGGGTTTGTTCTTTGAACCACTCAATTGAGGAGGCAGTTGTAAGTTAATAGCCCTCATGGTGTTTCTTTACCATGGCTAGGTAGAAATTTTGCCTTGCATGGATGGAGTTAATGGTAATTGGGTTAAGGGTAGAGGTAAAAGTGCAAAAGAATGAGGAGGGTAGAATCAAATAGGGATATCCCTCTTGGATATTAAGCTCTATAGTATTTATTAGGTTAGTAGTTGTTTTGAAAAGAGGCATGATTGAAAGAGTCATGATAAGAAATCAATTGCTGAACATAGTATCCATAGGGATCTAGCTACCAGCAAGGATATTGTTGCCTTAGTGGTGGCATCTCCCACAATTATGGATGCTACTATTTCTGGTACTACTCTTGAGGTTGGGGTGGAGCTCCACTTGGATAGTAGGATTATTGTTATGAAACTATCTATGATTGCCTTGAGGATAAAGTAACCTCTTGGGTGCTTGTCTTTTCACCAATCTAGGATTCAATGTATACATCCCAAATTCTTATGAGTGTAACACAATTGGAAAACATCCATTAGGATGTTTTTATTGGAAAATGTCACATCCACCATCATCATTTGTTTCAAATTCCACAATCTCTTCAATGGCAGTAGCTTTGTCCTTACCTCCTTTGATCGACACATTCAGCTTCTTTCATTTTCCTTTGATCATGACCACTACCTTTCTCTTTGGATTCTTTAGCAATTCTAAGAGCAATTTGTAATTTTTTGTCCAAAGAATCCCACATTTTATCTACCTTGGATAATATTTCAAAAATATATTTTGGGATTAGCAAGGTTTTACATTACATCACTTCATCAAGTGAAGCCTCCTCCTCATTATCATAGAATCAAACTTTCCTCTTTTGGATGGAAGGATCTTGGTTGTACTCCTTTGCACTTTCCCATTTCTAAAACTCACCTTCTTCTTTGACCATTTGCTCAATCAGCCTTTTGATTTGATGAGCTCTAGGTTCTAAAAGTCTCCCTTGGGCATAAATCCCATGAGTTCTTCTTATTTCTATTTGGAGTCCATCTATGATATGGTGAAGCTACATCCTTTAAAAAAAGTCATGGCTTGGGCACTTATGAAATAAAGAGTAATATCTACCCATGGCCACATCCAAGGATTTATGTGTTCCTTATCTCCACGCTTGGATCTGCTTTTTGAGATTGGACACTTAGGCATATGTCTGATACTTGTCATTGAAGAGTTCAAGCATCATACTCCATTGTCTAATTGACTCTAGTTCTAAGGATTGGTATCAAATTTTAGCCTTCTTAATTAGTATCCTTGGGAATAACTTTAATTTTTTCCATCCTTTTTCAATGTTCTACAAGGCATAGGCATTGTGAAAGGCTTGAAGATGATTTTGTAAATTTGAGTTGTATTCCCCTTCAAAGTTAGGGATATTGTTCATATAAAACCATCTAATTTTGTTGTCTTTAACATGTTTCTTGTTACACGAAATGGCTCATCATAGTCATAGCCTTTGTGATGGTCATGATTCCTATGATGTCCTTTATTGTTCCTTCTTTCACAATGGTCAACCTCCTTTAATTGTCCACTCCCCAGGTCTCTATCGGTTTGACAAGATCTACAATCATATTTGCCTCACTGGTCACCTCCATCATGATAAAATCCTTTATAGCTTTATTTGGAGCTAGAGGAGGAAGAATATGAGGATGCCAAAGGTGAAGAGGGAGAAGAGCCATCACCAACATTGTGCTTGTTATTCCCTCTTCTTCGTTCATGACCATGATCATCATTCTTGTCATCATCATGATGCTTATCCATGTTCCTACCTTGACTCCCATCTTTGAAGCCCCCATGGTCATGGGATCCATTCTTTCCAAAACCAAGATTGGTTATAGTGGACTATAAGTTCTGGCTATGGCCTCCTTCATCAAAGACGAAGGGAGGAGAATCAATTTTTTGAGAATCCCTAGAGAAGGGATCCTTACCTTCCTTCTAGCCCATTCGGAACAAGGGGTTTGTAAACCATTTTTTCTTTGATGCTTTGTAATGCATCTCCTGTTGTCAATCTTTCTTGTGTTATGCCTCAGTGGGTTAATAATCTTGATAGTCATGGTCCTACACAACGTATTCAGCATTGAGTTCATGGATGCCCAATTTCATGAGAGTTTGGAGTAGTGTTGCTTAAACTAATCGATCAAGTGGCAACAGAATGTTTTCCTCTATGTCTCTCCACCACAGCTATTCATCCTAATGTAGGATGAAGGTAAAATATGGCAAATACTTATTTTGATGAGTATATATTAGTCTACATTGTTGGGGCACTAGTGATTTTGACCCTTCATGCCTTTAATTAGAAGTATGCTCGAACAATAGAGGAGATTCAGCCCTGTGAGAAGAAGACATATTAGTTGGAAAGAAAAATAGTGTGCTTTTACTATTATTATGATTTTTAATGATTTCAACTTTAAGATTCATTACAACATCATTGAATAATTTCACTAACTCTTAGATAGCACACATAACTACCTAAAGTCTCTGACAATGGTGCTAATGATGAGTAGCTAGTAGTTCCTATGCCCAACCATATGAATCACTAGCATTCACTAAGCAATTAGGTCGAATTCTATAGACTTTAGCTTTCTAAGTACACTAGGCCTAGGAAGTGAATCTAGCATATGTGATTGTTCTCTTCTCAATATCACTTTTAAAGTGCATGTGTATGATTAAGTGTAACTAAGGCAAATGATTTTTATCATTTTATATTTATCATTAAATCACCTAAGTGCCAGAAAATAAAGTAATTAAACATGTGATTAATCTAATAACTAAATAATATCTTAACTAATCCTAACATAAGCATCTATTTCCATTTATCCTACACATCCTGAGCCATGTTGCAATGTTACTAGGTTACCAAGCATTAAGTGTTGCTAGGATTACCAAACATTAATGTATGCTCGAAATGGTCATACTTATGTGTATTAACTATTGCTAATTAATTAATTAATTTGATGCATTAAAGTAAATTTCTCAAATAATAAATACAATAAGTAAACATTAAGCTAATTCCAAATCCTGCAAGGTTTGTAAAGAAAGCTCATCTTTATTGTCGGTCACACTGAGGTGCTCAGGAACATTAGTGTTTGATTAAAGATCTATACACTTCTCACTCCTATTGCAAGCAGTTAGAAAATATTCTAACTATCAAATGAACAAAATGCAAGACCTTCGCTAGGATACTAATAATGAATTATCATAAATCTAGCTCTTGAACATGTATTTATAAGCAAAGATAGACATTATGTCCATGGGGTCATATCAATGTATCAAACCATGTGTTAACACGACTATGTCGATGGGATTGCATTGATGGCATCCCATTGATGGACCCTATGGTAGAAAACTCATCATCAATATTTAAGAGGTATGGATATGACTAATTTCGAGCGCTAAGTGTGATCGTTTGGTAATCACAATAGTATTATCACTTAGTTTTCCCAATAGCATAATACTTGGTAATCTCAGGGATGATACATGAGCCCAAGATGTGTGGTAAATTAGGAACAGTTATTCATCACAATAGGCTAAAATAGATTTATGCTTTCTTAGTTAGCTAGACCTAGATATTCTCAATCATGTTTACAGCTAGGCATTATTTATGCCTTACAACATTAGTTATCATATGCCTCACTGAGAACTAAGCCATACACATTGTATCTCACTAGCTTAATGCGGGAAGATAATGATCATGAGCTTAACATAAATTACTAGCATAATAACATTTTCCATCTATGGATTATGATCAGGTCATGCATGACCACTCGTGACTTGTATGGTTGAGTGTTGGATGCTTCACCACTCATCATTGGAATCATTGTTGGGGATGTGTCAATGTGTGTTGAGTAATTAATTTTACAAAGTTCAGCAATGTCAATCTCTAAATCATTAAAAAAAATTTAATACATACACTTAAGTAAACGTTAGACTAATAACATGGATTTAACTAAAGATCAACTATCATCTACTAAAGAGATGAAAAGGGATAATGATAGAATCAATGACGATGAAGATTGGATTATGCCAATGAAAATAAGAAACTCATACATCCATAATGATATTTACTATCTTGATTTCACCTTCATCTTTCACCAAGATGGATAGTTAAGGTGGAGAAACCTAGAGGACAACATTGTTCTGCCTCTAGAGTGTTCCACATCCAAAATGCTTCAAATAGCCTTAAGGGGAATGAATCTGAGCCATGTGCAAGAAGGGTATCATGTGATCAAACACATGATAAGATACTACCAACCCATAGAGGCACAAGTGTAGAGAGATTCTAGCATGGAGACTGAACATGTGAACAACAAAGGAAAGTAGATCAACTCTTCTATTCTCTTGGAAGAACTTGATGAAGATGCATTTGTAGTAGAAAAACTCCACCAAGATCATGAATTCCATTCTCAAACACATGTTATTAATCTAGAAGAACTTTTTAGAATGTAGCTACATTTCTCCTTAGTAGAGACACCTAAAAAGGAAGAAACAAAATCTAAGTATAAGCAAGACTCAAGGCTAAGAGCTTCTGCTAGATCTCAAGGGGAAGAATATCAGAGTCATAGAAGGAGGGCTAGCCAACACCATTTTCCTATGGCTTCATCTTCATCCTCACAATAATTTGTGGATTGATCTAAGGGGACATAGGTATAGAAATCATGATAGGAAGAGATGTCAGACTCATGATCAACATGACTATTATCGAACACATTTTGATGAGGAAGATGAAGAACATGACCTAACAAGAAACAAGGATAAACATGCAAAGAGAGAGAGAGAGAGAGATATGAGCATCAAAGGGGATATTTCTGCAATAGAGCATATGAACCCTATAAGCATGGAGAACCCATATTTGCAACTCATAGCATGATAAATATAAGGGAAGCTATTTATATCCCAACTAGGCATGTAAGGGACAACTGTATTAAGCAGCTGGACATGAAAAATATGCCAAAATTTTAGGGTAGATATAATGGAGATCCATAACATCATCTTCAAGAATTTCATGATGCCTATGTCCTACAGAACATAGAGAGTGAATGGTATAAACTTAAGTTGTTCACTTGGACACTCATCAAGAGGCTGAAAGTTGGTATAGATCATTGGAACCAGAATCAAGCAGAAGGTGGAGTACCATGCTTGAAATTTTTAATGAAAAATATCAAACATACTCCCAAGTGTCCAATATTAGGAAGCAAATGTAAGGATGGAAGCAATGGATCCATGAATCCCTTGATGTGGCAATGGGTAGATACTATTCACTTATGCATAGGTGCTCAGGCCACAAATTTTCCCAAAGGAAGAAACTTAGGCATATTGTTAATGGACTACGAAACAAAGCCTAGAAAACCCTTGAGTTTTATGCTTAAGGAAGATTTTCTAAAATAATTTCCCATCAAATCTAGAGACTCATCAATCAAGTGGAAAGGAAGAGAGTGAACTAAAGAAGAGAGAACAAACTGAGTACAATAGAGATTCATCCAATAGAAATAGAGATGTATGCGAGGAGACCTTGGATGAGGTAATATAGAAAAAGACATTACCTATTGAAAAATATATTATAGATATAGTAAAAAACATAAAAAAAAAATATGTGGGATTTAGTAGATGAAAAGTTTGTAATAAATTTAAAGATTGTGGAAGAAAGAATTGAGCAAGCCTTTAACAAAGGCAAGGAGAAAAAGAAGAAAAGAGATTTTAGATGAAAAGGAAAGGTTGTTTTAGTGGTAGATTATTCAGGTACAAGCACGGATGAAGAGGAAGGATGTTTTATGTTCCAAGATGTTTTGTGTTTTGTAAGAAATGGGGGCATATTCACTAAACCCAAGGTTCATTAAGAAGTAGATGCCCAAATTGTTACCTTATCCTCAAGGTAAGTACTAACAAATCTTCAAACCAACTTATTACCATAGTGGAGTATATCTGTAGCCACAAGAGTAGTATCATTAGTAGTGGCAACAACCACAATCATGGGTGATGCCATCACCATGATAGTAATACTCATATTAGCAACTAGATCCTTATGGATACTATGTATAACATTCGATTTTTTCAAGGAACATAGTGGTTCAAACTTGTTAATATTACCCACCAGAATACCATAGGCCAATAGCTCCTAGGATGGACTCCAATTTGTACATGCATCCACAAGCAACTGGTTTATTAAATCAAACTCCTAATCCTTTACCACCTGTAATGCAAGGAGAACTATTGTCACAACTTTAATAGAAAAACACAACTAGGATATTGAACATGTAGGAGGAGGTTGTCATGTAGAAACCATAATCTAGGAAATGAGTGTTCTTTAAAATGAGTCCTAAGAAGGTTTTAAAGATTGGAAATACATCTACTTTCACTACATCCACATCCAGTCCTCCTAGAAATAGCAAGCTTCCAACATCATCTAATACAAATGTGACAACATTCATGTTGACATAAACCATTACTTATTAGAATAAGGTAGGAGTACTTTCTTAAAAAATGAATAGATCTAGGAAGCCCCTTCGGGTACCTTCAAGTAGTAGGGCAAAAACCATGCAAGGATCTACTTGATTCTAGATCAAGAGTAAACCTAATATCGCAAGATATGTACCAAGCCTAGAATTTGCCACTATTGAAGAAAAGCAACATTGGGTTAGAGCTCGTGAACTAGTTTATCATAGTTCCACTAGGACTGGTAGATGATGTGATTGCTACCATTAGTTATTGTCCCTACCTTTCTAATTTTTGGTCATATATGTAGGTAAAAATAAGGGAGAGTTCCCAATCATAATGGGAAGGGCTTAGCTTAGCACTGTGGATGTTAAGCTTGGTAGTAGAGATTTGTCCTTGGAAATTTCCAAGGAAGATGAAGCTAGGATTATTCAGCAATGTAGAGTTTCTTGTATTGAATACAATGATAACAAGTGTGGTTGTATGAAAAAAATATAGAAAATCAAATAAGAAGATAATATAGCATGCAACAAATGTGTTGAAGATATGTGTGTGCAAAAATGTTTGTATGTGACAACCACCCAACAGGAAGGCATCCAGTGAATGATCACAGATAGTAAAATTAAATCAAACATATACATGGAACCAACAAATCAAATAATAAGTGCCTACATAGAGGAAGCTGACAAGTTAGAGCAACTAAGAAGGAGACATCCCTATCCACATGCAAGTCAAGAAGAAGGGATAGAATGGTGATAGTTAGAGATCCTAGATAAAGTTGAAGTAGAATCACTAGAACTAAAGGCCCTACTAGTAGTGCTTGAATATGATTTCCTAAATAATCAAAAGTCAATCATAATCAATGCCAACCTAGATAAAGAGAAAAAGAAGAAGTTGTTGGAAGTGATTAACAAGTGGCCCACAACATTTACTTGGTCTTATGATGAGATCATAGGAATTGATCCTATAATTTGTCAATATCAAATATATATTAATCTAATAGTAAAACCATGATGCCAACCACAGAGAAGGATAAACCCAAAACTTAAAGAAGTAGTCAAGAAACAGTTAGAAAAATTGCTAATGGTTGGATTCATAAATCCCATTATGGATAGTAAATGGATTAGTCCTTTAGTAATCATTCCAAAAAATGGAGGCAAGTGGTGAGTGTGCATCAACTTCTAACTATTGAACTCTACTAAATTTAAGGATCATTTTTCTTTGCCATTCATTGAGAAAGTCTTGGATGCTATTGCAGGACATGAGTACTATAGTTTTTTGGATGGGTATAATGGATATAATTAGATCTGCATTGTGCCTAAGGACCAGGAAAATACAATGCTCATCGATCCATGGAGAACATTTACCTACAAGAATATGCCTTTCGGCCTTTGCAATGTGCTAGCTACCTTCCAGAGACTTATACTTAGCATCTTCCAAAAACAAATAGGGAATGGTGTTGAAGTATTCATGGATGATTTTTCCATGTATGAGCTAGATTTTAAAGAAGAATTGGACCTTCTAGAGTAGGTATTAAAGAGATGTATAGAGACTAATCTAAAGCTCAATTAGTAAAAGAGCCATCTTATGATCTAGGATTGGATCATATTGGGGCACACAATCTCACATAAAGGAATAAAGGTGGATCTTGACAAAGTTTAAATCATACAAATATCACTCAAAAGCCATAAATTATCAAGGATGTTTGATCATTTTTTTTCATATGGGGTATTATAGAAGATTCATAGATAACTTTTCAAAAATTACAGAGTCACTAGTTGAGAAAATTAGAAGGATACACCCTTTTAGTGGACTAAGTCATGTGAAAAGGTATTTGAAACCTTGAAATAAAAGCTAATCAAGACACCAATCCTAAGAGCTCTGGATTGGTCCAAGTCTTTTCATATCATAAAAAATGCTTTGAATTATGCATTGGGTGTGGTATTAACCTATTTGGATGACCAAAATATGGCATATTATATCCATTATGCTAGCAAAAGCATCATTGAGACATAAATTAATTACACCATAACAGAAAAAGAGCTAGTGGCAATGGTGTATGCACTAGAAAAATTCAAATATTATGTGCTCAGGTACCAAATCTATATCAACACTGATCATTAGACCATTTATTTTCTTATGAATAAACCAACAATCAATCCCTGGATGATTCAATGGCTCATTATCTTATAGGAGTTTGACATACCAATGATTCACAAGAAGGGCATGGAAAATGTTGTAGTCAATCACTTGTTGAGACTCAGATGGGACTCACTGGACTATGTAGAACCATTATTAGACCAATTTCCTAATGAAAATTTATTCACCAAGACTGTAATTGCTATAGACTCAATAGGAAAGTCATGGACAATTGAATATCTAAACTTATTTAACAACACAAGAGCTTTCTGTTGAATGGAGAAAGAAATAGAAAGAGAAATTGCTTCATAAGGTGAAAATAAATGGAAGCCTTTACAAGATTTATGTAGATGGGTTAGTTTGATGGTGTGTACCAAAATGTGATCAACTACGTATCCTATAGGGTACACATGAAGGCCCATGTGGTCACCATTATGTAGGGTGTAGGATGACATTAAAATTGGTGACGGTAGGCTACTTATGGCCTACCTTGTTTTGGGATGTCCATAACTTTACATAGTCTTGTGAGATATGCTAAAAATATGGAGGAGTAATTGCTAGAAATGAAGGATCACAACAATGGATATAGCTAGTGGAACTATCCAATATATGGGGAATTGATTTTATGGATCCCATCACACCCATGTTGAATGGGAAGGCCTATATAATTTTGACTATGGATTATTGTACTAAGTGGGTAGAGGTAGCAGTAGTCAAGGATTGTATAGATAAAACAGTTGCCAAGTTATTTCAACAACATGTGATGAACCAATTTGGCGTACCAAGGCTATTTATTTATGATAATAAAACTCATTTTACTAGTGATACTTTTAAAAAGCTCATGCAACAGCTTAGGGTAAACCATAAGTTGATCACACCATACCATCCCCAAGCTAATGGTCAAGTAGAAGTAACTAACTATGAGATCACTAAAATATTGACTAAGATAGTAGATTTAGGAAGGATTGGAGAACTAAGCTAAATGATGCTCTATGGGCCTATAGAACAACATAGAAATTACCCATCAATTATTCACCCTATGAGCTAGTTTATAGTAAGTTACCCATGCTACTAATCTAGGAAAAGCTTCAAATTCTAGCTACTGCTAGCTAACTTAACCTAAACTTGAGCTTAGCCCAAGGAGTGTATTTAATGAATTTGAATTTGTTTGAAGAAAATAGGCTAGTAGCACTTATGAGCAATGAGATCCATATGACCTACTCCAAGCATAGGCATGATGCTTGTATAAGGCAAGTATTAATACAACTAGGCAATAATATCCTCTATTATAATCCCAATCATGTTCAACAAAGAGCCAACTTTCAAATGCTTTGGGAGGGACCCTTCATCATTGAGGCAACTTACCCTTCTAGTTACCCTTCTAGTGCCATGCATATTCACCATCCTTCTAGCCCACGTAAGCTCATCCTAGTAAACATCTAATAGGTCAAACCTTATCATCAATATCTTAACTCCACTAAAGATTCCATCCAATATGTTCAATTGTCCTCTACTTGTTAACTTTTCTAATTGACTAATCCTAACCATAGTCATTGGGATGTCCATTGGGACACATAGTTACCTTCTAAATTTTCCACTTTCTTATTACTTTTTCTACTTTCTTGATATATTTTTCTTTTCTTTTATACTTTTTCATTTCTTAAAAGACTTTTAATATTCTTTGATATTTTCCAATTCTTTGATAATTTTTCATCTTTTTATCTTTCTAATTTTTCATGTTTTCTTTTCTTTTTATTTGTACATATTTTTGTCAATTTCCAATAAAACACATCGAATAAGGCAAGATGTAATTCCAATAAGATGAAGGTTTCTCTATATTATCGATCATAAGGAACTGATTATCTATGTACTAAGACCACAACATCCATCTAGACATTCCAATAATAAGAGGTTCTTACTATGGCCGTAATGATATTCTTCACATAATAAAACTAGGAATAAACCTATGATCATTATACCTAGATCAACAAGTGAAGAACCAAATGGGAATGTAAAGGGTCTGACATTAAAGACATCTATGGATTTTCTTGGATTACTACCATGAATCCTCTCTTGTTGTTAAAGAAGTATTATATCCTTGTAGAGCTAACGAAAAAAATGGGAGTAAGAGTACAATAAGTGCTACCTTACAATGTCACTGAAAATACATTACCCATGCTTGAAGGTAGTCCTCTAGTAAGGTTAACATAGTCAAAAATAAAATCCATGCACAAAATAAATTTTTGGGGATCCCATTGGAAAGACATGTTATCCATGCATGAAGGTAGGAAACTTCTCAAGAATCTTAAAAATAATAAAAAGTGCAATGAATAAACTCCTCCATTGAACAACATGCCAAGTGATAATACTCCTTGGAATAGTGATAGTCTTATGGTAGTGTTTCTTAGAGATGAAACAATGCAATGCCATTGGATAGTGGTTTGGACTTAGTTTGAAACTTGAAAAGAAAGACTAATGATTACTTTAACCATCAATTCCACACAAGAATTCATTATGCCTATGGTAAGACACCTCACGCCCCAATTTTAGTAATCCCTTTTATAGTTCATCTCACCTCACTATCTATTTGATCATAACTTATGGTTTTGTTAATATAGCATTCTTTTCCCAATTTGGTAGTACTAATATGTGTGTTTTTCTCAATAGGTATGTCTTACATGAAAATCCTTGAGTGCCTAAGGACACTTGTAGGCATGGTTATACAAGGGCACGAATGGTTGGAGCCTACTTTGGGGAAGACCCACTTGGATAACTTTTGTATCTCATACTTTGCAAGCAACTCCACATCATCTTATTCCTTCCAAGATCATCCAAAAAGCTAATAAATACTTCCCTTACTTTCAAAAATATATTCAAATAACTATAATCCTTCATCCATCTTCTATATACTTAATAAAATTTCATAGCCCAAACTTCCTTCTTTATGAACTTTCAAATGCCTAATTCTTGAATTTTGAGCACCATGGCTACTCTAAGACCTTATAGAAATGCTTACTATCTTTCATTCATTCCATTTGACTTATTTTTTCCATGATAAATTTCTCACAAATTTGAAATTTTTCTAGGTGATATCATTAATACGATGCATGAGACCCTCATACATCATTGATACCATGTCATATCAACAATGTCACACTTATATAAATACTATATATCGGCACATGGGGTTAGAAAAAAGTTTCATTTTCCATAATTGAAATAATGGGAGCTTTTTCCATTTTCTTCCTGAGCTCAGTGTTGCCAAATTTCAATGCCCATAACTTTGTCCCTACAACTCTGATTTTCAAAATTTTTAAATGCTATTCATCCTAAAGCACTTAACTAATTCTAAGAAAAAAAGATAATAAGTGTGTGAGGTCATGGAAATTTAAGATGTAACATCTACGGGGTTTCTTTTTGAAAATTTTTCTAACTTTGTAATCATAGTATGATAAGAACTCTATATAACCAAGGGTATAAGCAAGGTAAAGAACTATTAAGAGTTGATATGAACACTCTAATAATCTTCAAATCATTGTTGATTGTAGATGGTCCCAAAAAAAATAACAAAAGAAGGACCTTCTAAACATGGTATCAAAAGAGTAAGAGACCGTCGAAGAGGCTAAACTGGAGAACAAGCCCCACTAATAGAGCACGTAGAGCAAGAAGCATAATCTTTCAGCATTCACCAACAGATGCCTACTATCGAACACTCTTCTTAAGTGGAGGTTAAAGCATCACAAGCACCTAAACAAGGACAGTGCCTCAAGTTGTCACCTAAATGCATTCAAGACATCTAGGAGAAGCCAATCATGTCCATAGTCATTGTGGAATTGAATTTTGATCCATTCATGGAGTTTGCTCTAGAGGTTGTAAAGACACAACTCCAATCATCTCCACTATGACCTACATTGTCAACTAGTGATGAATAGTACTTAAGAAAAACTCTTCAATTTTGGAAAAATAAATAAGCCAATGCCATTGTGAATATATAACGAATTTTAGTATCATATTTTGTATAGGCGATAGTCAAAGCCCTTAATCTATCAAATGAAGAAGCTAACATGACATAGATATCCACAAGGTATGATATAGATGCAAAATGATTATGACTACATAGAGCCTACAACAAGGATGATAAAGAATATAATGAGATAACTACTAAGGAAAAGATTTATTTGAAGATTAGTACCTATCATTTGTTCCCTACCAAGAGGATTAACAAGATATCAACTTATGTAGTAAGAGGAACCACCATTTTGATGGAAAATTTTAATGCCAACATCACCCATCTTTACTTCCTCAATATCCAAAGGTGATTCAAAGAGAAGAAGGCAAGGAAGCCAACACTATCATTCCCCTACCTAATCAAGAAATTGTGTAAATAGGTAGGCATATAAAGTTACACAAATTATGTTTTGAGAAAAGCTCAAAATGCTTCATATGAAGAGATGTCAAAACCAATGCCTCTGAAAAAGGATTAGCTAGAGAAATAGGAAGGTATTGAGGGAGATACAAGATCAACTCATGCTAATACTATTCAAGCTACTAGCCAACAATAGCAAGCAGGACCCAATAGCTAGCCACCAATTGACCAATAACAACAATAATAGCAGCAACAAGTTCCACTATTTTTGCCACAAGACTATAGATATTCAATGAGCCATCTACAACATATTGTAGACACCAAAAGCTGGGAAACTAGAGAGGGGCCAATCTCTACAAGGTTAGAGAGAATGTAGTCACACCCATAGTTTCAACAGATCCTACAAGTGGGAAAATTTCATTATAGTCAAGAGGAGGGGATGATTGATCACAATAGATCTTAGGAAATGCTACATCATCTAGAGTGATGCAAGAAATAGGATAAAGAACCATAGTGGTGGCTATGCAGCATCAAGATGTAGCAGGAGCCACTGAAGTGATTATAAACCATATTAAAGAGTCCTTCAATGTTCTTGTTTTGCCACCAGCTAAACTTTCTAGATTGAGAGATGCTCAAATGCTTGTGGGACCTCAATGAATCTTACTGATCATGAGGATATATTAGAAAAACTACTGTAGATGGGGCAAGTCATGCATAATCTCTTTGATATCCTCAGTGATATCACTATAGTCGAGTCTAAACAAATTACCACCAATGGAAAGTTGGTCATGTCTAAGACCAAGGTAGAGTATGTTGAAAATGAAGTCCAAAAACTACAAGAAGAGCTTGTAACCCTATGAGCATAGAGAAGAGATCCAACACAATTCATTGTGCCTAATCAACTTGACTAGTTTAGAAATGACCATGTGAGGTGTCTCATTAATCATAACATGAAGATAGAGAATGAGAAGGAGAAGGTAGTATGGGATGCCTCAGTGGTAGAAGCACAAACATATGTACATGCTAGGACACTCACCACTCTATAAGAGGAAAATAAGCAATTAGCTATTGATAATGCTTGGTTGACCAACATTGAGTGACAAAATAACATTCTCAAGCAAAGCATCCAATAACTTCAAGAATAGTTAGTTCCTATCAACCAAGACATGAGTCACTTAACCCATGAGAATAGAATCCTATCAATGGAGGAATTCTATGAAATTAAATAAAAATCAACAATCAAGATCATCATGTAGAAAAACAATGCCAAGAAGCACAAACGACTCAAGGAGCATTTTCAAGATTAGGTGGGCATGTACAAGAAAATCAATAAGAAAGAAATCCAAATGGCCAAAGCCAAAATCAATTTCATTTCAAATCAAAATCCTAACTGGTAGCTAATCTTGGATAGTTTAGCCCATTTCCACCAAGAAGAACTAAAAAACAAAGACTTATAAATTGAAGATATCGCAGAATACATGGGGTTAGCAAATCTTTACTACACTAACTTGGCCATGTTGATAGTAGGCAAGTCTGTGAATGATTTGGAGTAATAGGTAGTAGCAATGTATGCCTTATATGAGAAAGAATTTATTGATAGAAAAGGTGTTTTACATAAATAGCATGTGGAAAATTCTAAACTTGAAATTGTAAAAGCTAGCTACCATGGCTAGAAGGATGTAGCAACTAACCTAGCTTGTAAAATGTCTAACTATTAGGAATTAAGAAAACCAGCCAAGACTTTTAAAGTAGAATGGCAGTAGTTTACAGCTTGGTACATGAAAGCTAATTAGATGTTCCTGCAATTGCCATGCTTATGGGATGTACTAGCTCCATCACACGTTGCTCAATAAGCATGAATAGTACATAATCTTATGATAGAAGAGGAGAAGCTTTAGGTATTGCTAAATAGATATCAATTTAAGAATCCTAATGATAAGGGAAAGTAGCTAATGGAAGAGCCACCACCACCAAGCACATAGGCTACATCAAGCTATTTTAATTTTTTTTCTTTTCTTTGTCATATATTTGTGTCAATTTTGTAAAAAAAAAAAACACCACTACAGCATTTTGAGTCATGTAAATAGTTTGTTAGTCATGTATAGATCTACCTCCCAATTTTTTAAGGGACTCTATTCTTATTCTATTTTAATTCGAGGATAAGTTTCCAGTTAGTCTTGAAGGTATGATAAAGTCAAATTTCATCACAATGTGACATTGTAGCAACGAAATCATATCAATGATGTCGTTGATACCATGTTACTACACATGATACACCATCGTTAATACAATGTCTCGAGATGTGTGCAACCATATAAATACAACACTTGGGTGCACAATCAAACAATGTTTCATTCCACTAGTAACAAAATTATTGCAATTTGATTTCTTAGACTTAGACTTAGTGATAGAGAGTGAATGCCCATAGTGTGATGGGTGATAGTTGAATGGTATCTTTATTCAAACAAGTTACTTGGGAATAAGTTGTGACAAAAATAAATATTGAGACTATTTCCCATCATTACAACATTCCTATAGTTTATTTTGTTTACTTAGCATAATTGTCACTATTTTACTAGCTTAATACTTTACTTTCTCAAGCACTTTATTTCCACTTGTCAATATTAAGCAATATGGATACAACTAATTTTGAGTGCTAAGTATGATCGTTTGGTAATCACAGTAGTATTATCACTTGGTTCACCTAGTAGCATAATACTCGGTAATCCTAGTGATGATACATGAGCCCAAGATGTGTCTAGTAAATCAAGGATAGTTATCTATCACGATAGGCTAAAATAGGTTTATGCTTTCTTAGTTATCTAGAATTAGATATTTTTAATCATGTTTATAGCTAGGAATTATTTGAACCTTAAAACATTAGGTATCATATGCCTCATTGAGAGTTAAGCCATACACATGATACCTCACTAGCTCAAGGTGGGAAGACAGTGATCATGAGCTTAACATCAATTACTAGCATAATAACATTATCCATGTATGAATTATGATTGACTCACATGCAAACACTTGTGACTTGTATTGTTGAGTGTTGTATGCTTCACCTCTCATCACTAGTTTCAAGTGTAATATGTAATCATTTAGTAATTCAATAATGATATCTCTTGGCACACCCAATGTTGTATTACTTGGTAATCCTAACAATAGTTACACTAGTTCAAGATGTATTGAACAAGTTGGGTACAAACACCCATCATCCTTAGGCTAGCTTAAGATTTATTTTCTTATTATTAATTAGATTAATTAATCAATTATTTTGTATGTTTCCATCTAGCTTAGTCACAACCACACAACATCAATTATCATATGCCTCAACTATACTTAACCATACATTAAGCATTATTATGAGTATAGTTGGGAAGATAATGACCTATGATCTCACATTTAACTATCTAAATATTACACTACTTTTATCCATAGATTACAACATGATCTTTCACAATTCTTGTAAATCAAATGGTTGGATATTGGATACTCCCTGCTCATCATTTGGCATCATTATGGATGATGATGCTAGTAATATAGATTAGCTAGATCATTAGTGATCACTGTAAAAGCATTAACAATTTGTCTTTTAAATAAATTTAATATTTTAAGTCTCACATACATGTTATTAAGTTAAATATGACTTCTTCACACAAAGCTAATAGCCCATCATCTAATGAGAACACTATTGGGGGTGATGATAGGATTCACATTGAAGAAAATTGAAGTGGACCATTACAAGTGAGGGTCTCGTATGCTCATTTAGACTCTTACTATCTTGATTTTGCATTCATCTTTCCCAAGGATGAATAGTTTAGTTGGAGGAGCTTATAGTGAAATACTGTATTTTCACCTAACTAATCAAGTGCATTATTGCTCGTAAAGTCTAGCCTTGGCCATATCTAGGAAGGCTATCGTGTTATCAAAAACATAACTAAACCATATCAGCTAACAAAGGCTTAAACCAAGCAAGATGTTGTTATAAAGTCCATTTATGAATGTGATAAGAGTAAGGATGCAATACTCCTAACATCCTAATTTGAAAGGAAGAACACAAAATATTAGTTCGAGAGGTCCAATCATCATCAATGTACCACTCATCATCGTATCTTTCACACTAATAATCCCACATATCAAAGGCTATGTTTAGGTTTACTAGATAATCAAGGAGAGGATGGAATAGATCTCAGAACATGGAGGGCCTTAAATCCTAGGACCTCCAATAGAACTAGAAGAGGTGAACTAAGGGACCATAGGAAGAGAGACAGAAGCCATGGCAATTATCCTAGTTTACTTATTTTTTATCTTTTTTATCTAGTTTTAATAAAGATGAAGATTAATAAGAAGATTAAGTCCCATGGAGGGATTGGAGTAGATAACATAGTCATCATCATCGGAGAAATATAAATGATTGGGACTCAAGAAACCATGATAGATATTTTGATAGGAATTAAGATGAAGATAAAAATAAAGACTAAAGGTAGGATAAAAGACAATAAAGTGAGCACAAATAAGATCATCATGATCAAGTAGATAGAGATAGAGATTGTGACTATGACATGTTCAATGATGATAAACCCTTATTGGCTACTAGAAGCATGATTCAGATCAATGAGGTAAAGCCACATCAAATAACTTGACATGAATAATAATCCAAAATTTGAGGGAGGCTACAATTTTGGTTTTTAGCATAATTCTTAAGCCTTTAATGATGCCTACGACTTGTAAAACATTAAAAGTAAGTAGAAAATGTTTAAGATCTTCTTGAGGGCCAAAAATTGGTATAGATAGTTTGAGCTAAATTCAATCCATTGGTGGTCCACAATGCTTAAGGTCTTCAACAAAGAGTACCAAACCTATTCAAGGGTGTTCAATCTAAGGAATCAGATCCAACACTGAAAGTAAGGGAGCCTTGAATCCCTTGATGTAGCCCTTAGCAAATATAACATCATAGATTAGTTTTGAAAGAAAATTAGGATGACCCTTGGGATTTATTTCCAAGGAAGACTATTAGAACTTAGAGCCCATTAGATGTAAAGGATGATTGAACATGTGGAAAAATAGAAGGAGAGCTATGAAAAAGGAAAATTCTAAAAGAGTGTAACTAGGATCCAATCCTTTCTAAGAAGAAGATCCATATCTATGATCAGGAAGAAAATGCATCTCCTGATGATATGGTTTCATGCAAAAAACTATTGATGCAAAACTCCATCGTTGAGATTGGGATAAGGATAGATAAGCTATGAAATTTAATGAATAAAAAATTTACAACCACTTTGAAAATCATGAAGGAGAAAACAAAGAATAGAAGACTAAGAAAATAAGAAGAAAAAGAATAAGAAAACAGGCTTAGACACTTATTGATATAAAGGAAAATATCAACAATGGAAGAGGTTACAAACTTAGAATTAGAAGAGGATGATGAATGTGACAACTATCAATATGAATATCCAAATGGCTACTCCCTAGTTATATCATATCTATAGAAGTCTAGGGCTTATGCCTTGAATCCCAAGTTCATGAAAAAGTAAATTCCTAGGAGATTATCTTATCCACAAGGTAACTATAGGCAATCTTACAACCAATAGTACTACCCAAGTAGGAATTCTTCTCAACTTGAAGACTATTATCAATATTAGTGGGAAAACTCAATCATGGGGAATGCCATCACCAAATCAGTAATATCTTTATTGATAGCAAGATCCTTATGAATACTATGTTTAACAACCTATTTTTCTCAATGGTCTAGTTGCTCATGCATCTACTTACCATTACTATCCTCATAAATACTATCAACCTATAATACCTCATGTGGAATCACCACCCTATGCCTCTCACATCTATCACATCCTTATCAACACTCTCATACTTCTCTTCCACCTATGCCACCATCAATAATGTAGGAAAAATTAGCATAACAACCTCAATAGAAGAATGTCACTCACACTATTAACATAAAAATGGATAGTAATGCTAGCAGCTTTGAGTGTAAACCTTAAAAATGTTCTTTCTTTAGCATGGTTCCCACACGTGTGAATGAAATTAGTAGACCTACTAGACCATCAAAACCAATGCATGGTCCATGTAGTACATCTCCCTTCCTCACAACAACAACAACTCCTAATCCTATGCAAGAGTTAACAATCATTTCTGTTCCAAAATAAGACATGAAAACTATCATGTTTACTCATGTTGTGACTACTAAATTAAGGCAAGATATCTTCCCAAAAAGAGGATAGACCTAAGAAGTCCCTTAATCTATTGATAGGTTCCCAAAAATCTATTATGCAAAGCTTTGTTAAACTCAAGTTTAGATGTGAATATGATCTCATAAGAAATGCACAAAGCCTAGCACTTTCCATCACTTAAGAATGAAATATCAAGTTGGAGCTTGCAGATCAATCGATCATTGTTTTCTTGGGAAGAGTTGATGATGTGGTGACCATCATTAATGGGAGGTTGTATCTAGAAAAATTCCTTGTAATTAATTTGGAGAATAGCAAAGGAAAATTTTCAATCATCATGGGATGAGAATGGCTTAACACTATCAATGCTAAGTTTGGCATTTAAGATCTGCTCTTGAAAATATCGAAGAAAAATTAGCAAAAGACTATAAAGACACAAAAAAATCCATGCATTACTAATGATGATGAAGGATGCAAGTATGAGCTAACAGTTAAAAGCATCAACATGATTCCTATAGTAGCCCACCACAAGCTTGAAAACCAAGTTTGTGTGTAAAATCATGTCTATACAATAGCCACTAAACCAAAAGACACTCTTAGCTAGGAAGGATCATTGATTTGAAAGTTCATTTAGAAGAAGTTATTTTTAGGTGTAAGAGAATAATGTTAAAATTTTGAGCTACTATATATTACATTAAAGCTCTCAAATATGTTGGTCCCTCTAGGACCAATAAGTGGTAGCTTACTTTAGCACATAAGATGATTGGTGCTAAACATCATAGGGTTTTTCAACTTAAGGTATGTCATCGATAGAGCTCTTAAATATGTTAAAGTATTTTAGGTAAAACTACTATTTGTTACATAAGGGGATGTTGGACCTTAAAAAATATTAATAATGAAAAAAAATTTAGAGTACATCACTATTTTAAAGATGGGGGTATTAGGCTATAGTTGTTAGGATCATTCTTAGTAGGTTTAAGACCTCTAACTTGGAATTTAATGCTTGTATTTGCTTTACAAGAACTAATGTATACTTAAAGCCACATGTGCATTTTATTTTCTTTACATATATTCAGTAGATGTGTGCTTAATTTAAGTGAGTTTTTGAGATTTTTTAAATGCAAGTTAAATAATATATGCAAGTTTGCCACCAAAATATTGAGTTTTTCTTCATGTAAATTTTTCTTGTAAAAGTTCCCCTTAAAACTCAAAGATCATTCTTCAACTAGCATTGCACTTTAAGTATTTATTGGATGAGGTGTATCCACTAGAAATATATTTGCAGAACCATGGATTTGAAACTTTACCTTCATGTGGATTCAACAATTGCAAATTTTATTCATTGAATCTAGAATCAAAGGTGATTTAAGGGCACAACCATAAGTGCTCGTTTGAATCCCAATCTCTTTGGATAGGTATTCATCATGTAATTCCAATGTTTAGACTCACTCCTTTTCCCTATTGTAGTAGGTAATTAAGATCATGAGGTAGCAAGAAGAAGGAAAAATACTTTTTCTTTTCACAAAAACATTATTCAAAATGCTCTTGAAAGTTGTCATAATATACTTACAAAAGTTGTCATAAGACATCTCCGGAAGTTCTCACAAAACTCCTAAAAGTTAAAAGTTTTAAGATAAACATAACAAGCTAGGATGAAAATATCTTAAATTTAGAAAGTTTGTTCCTTGTTGAGGTGCATGTTAAACTTATTTGTACAATAAAACCTCTAAAATATTTACATTTTTTAAATAAATACAAGGTAAAAAATAGAAACTAAAAGACTAATTAGTCTATGGTCAACCTAGGAATATTAGTGCATCCTCTTTTCAAGAATAAATAGAAATGGAGTGGTATGCATCCATGGTTAAGAAAGGTTAAAAAACCTTTACGTGTGTCTTTGAGAGTGAAAATAAAAACACTCTTTAAAAGATAAAACACAAAGGAGAAACATATAACAATTCAAGAGATTAACATAGAGAAGAATCACAAAGCTCAACATCAAGGACATACAATAGCTCAATAACATAATGAAGATGGAGATAGAGGAAAATCTTAATAGTGTAATGAAGATGAAGATTGAAGAAGAGCATAACTTATTAAAGAAAAGCATAATAAATATAGAAGAACCAACAATACAAATAGAAGAAGAGCACACGATACTAGAAGAAAACACACTGAAGTAATACATCATGGAAGACCATAACATGCCATAGGAAAATGAGCATAAATGGTTTAAAAATGTATGTTAGTTGCTTATGTTTGTCACTGCTTGTGATATTTTCAAAACTTTAGTTTTATTCTCTAGATTCTAAGACTAATAGAATTTCTATTTTAATTTGAACTATTATTAGAGTTGAATGATTATAATAAAATTTCAATTTTAGTTTGAACTATTAAATTTGAAATATTAAACTAAATTTTCTAAACTCCAAGATGCCATTGGTTTGGTAAGATTTTTAAACTCCAAGATGTCATTAGTTGTGTAAGTAGCTAATGTTTTTTTGAAGATTCTTGAGATGACAAATCTTAACCACAATGATGGTTTCAGAGGTATTGCTCTTGATGATAGGGTTAAAGGTTTATATTTGATGGTTGGCTTGATTGTAGGTTGTAAGGTTTACCTACATTAAAAAGTTTAATTATGGATTTTGGAGATAAGATTGGAGAAAGTAATTTATATATTTTCATATCTAATGAGGCTAATTCATTTATGTTCATAGTTGATTTGAGGTAGACTTGTTTTCTTACTTTTTGATGCAGGAACACCTCTTTTGAATCCATTTTCAACCCAACAAGAAAAAGAATGAAGGTCTTAGATAGCTTGGGAGAGATATCTTAGACCTTTGTAGGCATCTTTCCTAAGAGCTAAGATGGCATAGGAGACATCTTGGTAACCTAGAAGTTGTCTTGTCTAAGAGCAAAGATGTCAGAGGAGACATCTTCCCAATAGTGTAAATGTCTTACCCAAAACATGGGTTGATAGAGGATATTTCTTTTGACTAATTTAGATGATGTCTTGTTCCCAGAAGAAACATTTTCCTGAATGATGGATTTATTAGAGAGACATCTTATCAAGCTTGTAGATGTCTTTTTTAGCTACGGAAAGTTCTAATATGGTAGTTCCAAGATGGAAAATAGCCAAGAATATCAAGTACAATACAAGAAGGATTTCCCTAAGGTTTTAGGTTTATGTTTTAATTAATATTATGTTTGTATTACAAATTTTTGCATGAGAGCTAGGAGAGAGATTGCATATGAGTGTGTGCATCAATATGGTTAATTATGTGTGGTGGTATTGGCCATAGCTCTCTAAGATCTAGATTGATTATACCTTGCATTGTGGTAAATTATGGGTGTGGTTGTAAAGCTTCATGCTCTGCAATATCATTGAGTGTGTGAGTTTTGTTGTTATTTGGGTTTGTGGTCTCATTGTATTTGTAATATTCTTTAGTTTTAATAGAAGATAGCTAGTTTTCTTATTTCTAACAATTAAATTATATTTCATACTCTCTAGGATTGGTGTATTTTGAAGGATTAAAACAAAGTGACACTACTCCAAGATTGGTATTAGAGTGTTAGTTTGTTGTTATTTGAAATTTTTTTTTGGATTTTTTATGTCTATTTTAGATGGATCCTAAGAAGAAAAATGTTCAAGTCCTAAATAGAGATATGAAGATCATGAAATTTGCATTTCAGCTGATGGTTGAATGATTGGATGAGATTAGTGCTATGGTAGATAGGAATGTAGGCCCTAGCCATATTTAGATTCATGGTGATGATGAATAGTCTTGTTCAAATGGTGATGAAGAAGTTTCTTATCCTGGTGGAGGAAGATTAGATGAGAAGGAAGAACATTCCAACTACAGGAGTGTGAGAACCTAGGATTCTAAAGGGAGGAAATCCAAATCCTCATGTTAAAACTCTAAGAGCTCCATCGTAGAAATCTTCTTCTTCTCATGAAAAACTAGATGATGAAGATGAAGAAAGACTTGACAAAGCAGTCAAAAATGTTGCAAGACTTCCTTATGTGGAATTAAAAATTTTCAATGGTGTAGATTGTACCAAAGCTTTTGTAAGTTGGCTAAAGAAACTTAACAAGCATTTTAGGCTTGAGAAGGTACCAAATCATCTAAGGGTGTTATTTGCTAATTCCAACCTTGAAGTTATGGCTTCAAAGTGGTAGGAAAAAGTGTCCCAAAGTTATGAAAGGTAAAATGGTTAACCTATTAAGGATTGGTATTTGATGAAATATAGGTTGAGATGAAAATTTAAATAATCTCGATAGAAACAAGGGATAATCATGAAGCTTAAATTCTTTAGATAGGAAGACAAAGATGTTAAGGAATTTTACCTTGAATTTTATTAACTATTCCATCAAGATAAGGTAAACTAGAATGAATATGAACAATCTTCAATCTTTCTTGGAGGTCTCAAAATGGTTTATCAGTAGGATTTATCATTCTATGAGCCTTAAACCCTTGATGAGGTTTCTAATTTGATTCTTAAGGTAGAAAAGAAATTGAATGGATTTGGGAATAGGAGCAAACAAACTTTAAAGGAGAATAACAAAGAATCCAAATTAGAATAGATCCAACTCAAAATTTGAAGACAAGGATGGTAGTCATGACAAGAAGCAAGAAAAGGAAGATGGGGAGGACAAGGCCAAGAAAAAACCAAGGCAAAGATGGCAAGGATTAGGATAGCAACTCATCCAAGATTTAATGCTTCAAATATACAAAGTAGGGAAACAAGTAATGAAAATGTCCACTTTGCAAGGTAGTGAAGGGAAAGGATGTAGAAATCATAGAGGTGGAAAAACATCTAGCTAAGCTCTTCAGAGAGGTAATTCTAATGCTCCAAAAATTAAAGAAGTTTCTAAATTTAATTTATGTTCCTTTATGTAAAATGTAAATAGAGGGAACCATCTAGGAAGAAAAATGTTATTTTGGATTGGGACTAGCTATTTATTTAATGGGGAATGGATTCATATTTTGATTAATAGGGGAGCCCAAGAAATTGTTATTTCTTCTAGGAAAATTGCTATATTGTATTTAGTGATAAGTCCTCATCCTAGATCCTACATGATGAATTGGTTGTTAAGAGACTTCTCTCAAGAGGTGAGAGAGCAATGTGTCTTGAAATTTAAAATTGGAAGTTATCATGATATTGTGAAATGTGATGTACTACCAGTTGATTATATTGATGTAATTATTGAAAGGCTTTGGAATTTTGATGATGGTGCTCAATTTGATGCTACAAGAAATATGTGGAATGTAGCAAGGTTCAATAGAATCCATGAGTTGATTTCTATGATAACTAAATAAGTAAGGTAGAAAAGCTCACTTAATGCTTCATTAATTCTTCTTAGGAAGAGGAATTATATTAAGGAACATGATGAGGATGGTTTTTGTTTTATGATTGTATTAACTATTACTTCTAACCATGATGTTATGTAGGTAGAACTTCTAATAGGTGTGTCAAGCTTGAAGGAGAAATTTTCTAAAGTATTCAAGGATGAATTGGATGGATTACCACTAATGCGGAATGTTCAATAAAAAATTGATTTCATCCCCGATGCTACCATTCCAAATGAGAGGGCATATTGGATGGCATCAAATTAGTGGGCTTAATTACAAAGGTAGGTAGATGAGTTACTTGGGAATGGCTTTATAAGGGAGTCAATTTCTCCTTATGCAGTTCTATTAGTGCTTATCCCAAAGAGGAATAGTAATGAATGGAGAATGTGCATTGATTCTAGAGCTATGAATAGGATAATAATGAGGGATTGATTTCCTATTCCAAGGATGGATGATATCCTTGACGTCCTTACCAATGTAGAGGTTTTTAAATTTATTTAAAGAGTGGTTATCATAAAATTTGGATTAGGCTTAATGATGGCTAGAAGACTACTTTCAAGATACTAGATGAATTGTTTAAGTGGTTAGTGATGTTATTTGAGCTCAAAAATACATCTACTACATTCATGAGGCTAATGCATCATGTCCTCAAGGATTTGATTGGTAAGTGTTGTATTGTGTTTTTCCATGATATTTTGGTATACAACTCTAATGAGGAGGAGCACATGGATCACTTGAGAAGATTGTGTCTTAAGTTGGAGGAGGCACATTTAATGATCAATGTGAAGAAGACTCACTTCTTCAAGAGGAAAAATCAGATATTTGGGACATGTGATTTCTAAAAATCAAATTTGGATGGAAGCTACGAAGGTGAAGGTTATTAGAGATTGGCCAACTCCTAAAATGTTAAAGAATGATCAAATCTTAAAAATTAATAAGATAGAATATATGAAATTTAATTTCAATAAAGGCATAAACAATGGTGAAATAGAAGTAATAATTAAACACCAAAATTTGTCTCATTGCAAATAGCTCTACTACTTAGGATTAATACTCCAATCAAATGATGAAGTTGATAAAAATATAAGACACCTCATGGGACAATCTTTGGAAGTGCTCATAATTTGTTCTAGGGATTAAAATAGACACTACGTGGGATAATCTTTAGAAATACATCAAACAGGAGTTATGTACAATGCACCTAGACAAGATGCGTCACCTAGCAAAGCATGTGTAGGATCAACAAGATGAAAGATTGAAAAACTTTTGTTAGGCTGTAGGATTTCTACCTTTTGACAAGGAAAGGAACATCCTAGATAAGGTGCACAAACAAGAAAGGACTTCCTACTGCTATAGAACTCTAACATTCCCATTATGACTTGACAGTTCTATTAGTTTTCCAAAGGTTATCTGGTTTAGTTTTGGAGCTTTATGTGTCCTAGTTTTGATGGAGGTTTAGGCCACCCAAAGGACCCTTTTGTGATGGCATTATTGATGTTGTCAGGATGGTACAACCCCCTCCCCACCCCCACAACCAGGCCCACCTCTCCATTTTCTGCCTTTTTTGTATAATTTTTATAATATAAATGTTCGACATTTTCTCAACAAAAAAAAAGATACAACAAATAGGATTAATGTAGGATAGTCAAAATGGAGACAAGCTAGTGGTAATTATCCAATAAAAAATTCCTATAAAACTATATGGAAAATTTTACAATATAGTAATCACACCTGCTATCTTATCTAATGTTGAATGTTGGGCTATACAAAAGAGGCATGAACAACAAATTAATGTGGTACAAATGAAAATGCTTAGAAAAATTTTGAATGTAATAACAAGAGATAAATTACATAGCATAAACATTAGAGAGAGGCTTATAGTGGCTTCTATTTTAGATAAGCTACATGAATTACATCTTAATTGGTTTGAACATGTGTAAAGAATATCAAATAATAAGCCTATTAGAAAATATTTTTATATCACTTTTTTAGGACGATCATGGAAAGGAAGACCTAAAAAGGCATGGAAAAAATTGATTGAAGATTATTTGAAGAAATTATAACTAGATAAGGATTTAGCTATTCATGGATGATGAGTGGCGAGGTACCCCTACACTCCACCATACGAATACGAGCGTACACACGCGATCCGGTCGAACTCCGCAGACTAAATGCCTTAACGCCACAAGAAACACTTGGGGTTAATCATTCGTTGTCTTTCCAGGCTTGCTTGTATGTGTCACGGTGTATGGCTAAGTAAGTCTGAGGTATGTGATTTTTTTGGTATTTTCGGCTTATCTTCTATGCTACCAGGAGAAAGGGTTGAGAAAACTAAACTAACTCTAACTAAGATCTAAGTCTAAATTAACTAGCGTCAGCATCCGTTCCCACTTGCCGGACACACCCTGAACTATGCAACTGCAGCTTACCAAACGCTAATCGTTACTGGGATCGCCACACGTAACGCAAGTGCTCGAAGTGGTCGTACTGAGGCACCTATTTAGCCTACGTGTGATAAGCAGCCGATTCCTTAGCCAGCCGTACACACCCGTGGGTGCTCGTAACTAAGTCGTACTTATCACACGATCTAGCCTAGCAATGAGCAGCCGATTCCTCAACTAGCCGTACACATTAGACCCGGGAGTTACCAAGCGCAGAATCCTGGAATACGCTACTGGGTTACCAAGCATCCAATGCTCGTAATTGAGTCGTACTCATGCATTGCGTCAAGCAGCCGATTCCTTGACTAGCCGTACACGTCCGTAGACGCTCGTAATCAAGTCGTACTTGAACGCACTAGGAAAGCAGGAAAAGAAAGCAATAAATGAAACCACGTGCTGCAAGGTTTATCCAAACAAGTTCGTCTTTATTGCCGTACACAACTTGGGTTCAGGTTACAAGCTGCTCGAATAAAGAGCCGTTCACTCTAGGACTCCTACTGCGGGCACATGGGGAAAAATTCTAACTCTGGAGTGATCAATCTGCCAGAGCTTCGCTACACTAGCCAGGATTGGGAAATGAAGGGAGTGCCGCCTCTTATTTATAGATATGGCGGCGGGACGCGATATGGCGTACGCGATATCGCAGGAGAAGACACGATATCATGTACGCAATATCGCATGGGATGCGATATCACGGCCTAGTGCAAGTCGCGTCTCATCATACCCCCATGACTGAATGAAAACTCGTCCTCGAGTTCCTTACAATGATATCAGGTAGGTATGGGATTATTAGGGGAAATGGAACTAATGGGATGACATGTGAATGGTCTTTATTACAAGACTTGACAAAAACTGGTGTTCATGACAACATGGGTGAACACCTTATTACAATGACATCAGGCCACAGTCGGAAGCTGAGAGAAAAGAGGAGAGAGAATAGGAGAGAAGAAAGAAGAAGAGTCTTGTTGGTGCCAATGCCTAGATTGTGCCTTTCGTTGTCCATCTGTAAGCGCA
>MNCI01002363.1:49837-77521 GCA_015680685.1 Gnetum montanum
GCGGCCTAGTGCAAGTCGCGTCTCATCAATAGATATGAATGAAAAATTAGAATTCATGCAGCTAGCCCCATTTTAGTGAGACAAGGCTCAGATGATAATGTTAATGATGACAATAACTAAGAATCCTTGATATAAGGATTGGTACTATTAGCAAAAAGTAGGATCAACCTAGGGCCATCTTAATTTAAGAAATCTTAAAAAGAATCTCCAAGTATTGATGTTTTAATTATTGTTAAAGTTTGGCCTTGATTTATTTTTCGTGAGACCAATCTTGGATTTCTTTTTTTGATCTACCAACTTGTAGAGTTTATACCCCTATTCAACCATGACCTTAATTTTGATTTATTTACTTTTGCACATCCAAGATAGTTTAGTAAACAAAAATATAGTTTAAAATGTTTTTTTTCTAGCTATTGATTTTCATGATCTAATTTGGCTGAATTAATGGAGATTGATTTGTTGAAAATTAGGTGAATATCATCTAAATAAATTTTCATATATTATATTTTCAAAATGAAATTCAAAAGATTTGGAATCTAAGTGTGAGTTTTACAAAAATGCTAATTATAGCTACTCTAAATATTTTTAAAAGCTAAAATCCAAACAATCAAGAATGGTTTGATGAAAAATGTAAGACAACTAAAATTTTACTAAAGACTCAAAGGTCACCAAAGACTATCAAGGCATATAAAAATCTGATTTGAACTAAGAAAAGGAAATTTTTTTATACAAAGAATAGTATATTAGAAATGATAAAAAAAGATCCTAAATGTTTTTGGCATTCATTTCAAAGTAAGAGAAGAGATGACTATGTTTTCTCTCTCAAAGATATTGAAAATTGTTATCAAGCTTTGTTTCATAGCTATGATAGAATATAAGATTTTCATAATAAAGGTAATACATTGACCATTTATTTTGATGAAATAATGCAGGAAATAAAAAAAATACATCAAGAAAAGCTACTAATATTAATAACTTATGGAGAGAAATGATTAAATGATGGGGGCCACTAGTATGGAATGTCATTTGGACGAAGTTAAACTTGGCTATGAAAATGGGATTAGAAAGGGAATGATGCATTAATAACGCAATTATGCCCTTTAAAAAGAAGAAAATAATTCTAGATGGATTGTAATTAGCAATATTTTAGACAAACTTCTAGGAACAATTCTAGAAACTATGCTTGAGAAATGATTTGAAGAAAATTGGATTTTTGCAATTTTCCATGCAAGATTCAGGCAACAACATTATACTATAGATCATCTCATCACTTTAAAATGTCTTATTAATAAAGGAAAATGACCACACAAGAAAAATTTTATCTTCTTTGTATATTTTTCTAAGGCCTACAATTCCATCATTTGAAGCAAGTTATGGAGTCACTTGAAAAATTTAGAAGTTCCAACACACTGTTACTGGCTATCCAAAAACTTTACAAAGAGGTATGCATTCAATTTACAAATGAACAAGAAATAATTTTATTTAATAGTTGTTGATGAGTTATCATTTCGTTGGCCACAATATCGCATACGTGATATTGCAGCCTGTCTCCTCATCTATAAATAAGAGGTAGATAGATCTGGTAGATATGTTTTTAGTTCTTAGCTTAAAGTGTTTAGTTTTAAGTAGTTCTTCTCTTAACCCTTTCCCCCTAGTGCATGCCCATAGTATGGTGATTGTAATTTTACGGAACCTTTATTCGAGTGTGACGTACTTGGACACGCACATGACCGAAAATAAAGATTGAGATTACTTCATCATTGCAACATTCACTTAGTTTAATTATTTACTTATTTGTTATTTACCACTTTTTTAGTTAATATCCTTTCACCCTAAACTCCTATTAAACGTGGAATGAGTACAACTTGATTACAAGCATTTAAGTGTGACTACTTGGTAACCCAGTAGCGTACCTAGGATCTGCACTTGGTAATCCTAGTGGTAGTCGTGCATAAGGTCCAAGATGTGTACGGGTGATTGAGGAACGAATGCTCATCGCACTTAGGCTAGCTTAGATTCTCTCTCACCCTCTCTCTCTTAGCTTAGTTAATATTATTTTCCATTATCTCCAGGAGTAGCATTAGTATAGGAACATATCATACACCTCATTCTGGACTAAACCATACGTGACAAAGTTAACACTAGTCCAGATGGGAAGACAATGAACTACGACCTAAGGATAACTATCTTGATACCAAAACTCGTCCATCTACGGAGTTCGACTAGATCATGCATGAAATGCTCATATTCGTATGGTTGAGTGTAGGGGTACCTCGCCACTCATCGTTGGCGCCGTTGCCAGGGACGGTGCTAGTTATCTAGATTAGTTATATCATACAAGGTTGTTGTATATGAATTAACAATATATCTTTTGGGAAAAAAATAATTATAAAAAAATAAGTCACATATAAAGTCACACATAATTTCACAATCATGCCTCTCCTACAAGAAGATAATAATGTCACACCTAGTGAGGAAATTCATTAGAGAACCAATGAATTATATGACAACGAAAATTGGAGTATGCAACCCAAGGTGGGGATTTCTTATAAACATAAATGAAAGCAACGTCATCCCAATGCATGAAAGCATAACTTACTCGATGACAATGAACCCCTACTAGCCACTACAAGCCTAATTCAAATACAAGAGGCTGTTTGAATCTCCCGTAGGCATCGTAAAAAGAGCCACCTACCCAAGCTCGATTTAAATAACTTTCCCAATTTTTTAGGAGGCTATGACTTAGATCCGAAACAACATTTACAAGCCTTCTACGATTCCTATACATGGAACAACATTGATAACAGTTGGAAAAAACTCAAGCTCTTTCCTATGACACTCATTGGCCAAGCAAAAGTATGGTATATATCATTAAAATCAAATTTAATATGATGTTGGCCAAAAATGGTAGAACTCTTTGGCCTTGAGGGAAGAAATCCAAGAGTGGAAACAAGCACAACATGAACCCTTGGACATGGCCTTGGAAAGATATTACACATTGTTAAACAACTGTCTAGGCCATGAGTTCTCCAAGGAAAGGCTAATGTACCATATCATTGATGGGCTTCGTGATGCAACAAGAGAAACCCTAGGGATGTATGCCCAAGGTCAACTATATGAACCACGAATCCATCAAGTCCAAGAGCTTATTTAGTGGGTAGAAAAAGAAGAAAGAGAAATGGCTAGATGGGAGAGTGTTGAAAAACACCAACGGGACCAGAATCTCAACTTAACAAAGGTCCATAATCACAAAAAGAGGAAATCAACCTATCTTAAGGTGGAAAAATCATCTTTGGCAACAAAACAATCACTAGAATAAGTCAATGCAAAGATCAATAAGATGTTGGAATGGACACATAAAAAGTGTGGAGAATTTATTGATATTATTGGAGATAGAGTTTTGACAACCCAAGAAGCAAGACAAAATATCAATGCCTGTATGATCACCCCAAGGGTCAATGCCCAATCTTGTTACATTTATATGAGCATTGGGGAAGCATGTTACATCCATAGTTTGTACAGAAATACTATGTTCGATCACAGTGGCAACAATCCTAGTCATGGGGAAAATCATCCCTAAACTGAAGACACCCTTCATATCATCCGAATCCAAATGCTTATCTAGTCCAATATCCTGTTTCCTCAACTGGGTCAACATACTCTATCTCACTGCATTATCGTTCTCCTCAATACTATCAGCCCATGCCTTCAAAAAAACCACTGCCTTATGCACCTTACATTTCTCCTCAATTTCAACATTCTCATCCTTTCCCTCCTTCTACATTGCCACCAACTATTCCTAAAGTGTCTACACCACAGCGACAACCCACGAACGTTACTTATGCTACTATTGCTAACAGCAATGAGATACCTCCTCAACATCGAAGGCATCCCTTCTTTAGACATAACCATAAAAAGGGACAACACAATTCCAAGGCCATTGCATTCTCCAACTCAACACAAGCCCAACATTGTGGTGCACCCTTCCCTTCAAATCCAACGCCTCATGTTACCTCATCAAGGCCACCAAGTAACACTCCAACAACCATATGGCCCAATGAACATAGCCATGGAGAGCAACATCCTGATCCTTGCATACCATCTTACAGTCCCAGATATCATAGTGGGTCAACTCTTTATCTAGGAACCACATCTCATAAATTGCCCCACTATGTTTACTGTAATCAAGTGTGTGAACCCCAATGGGGTAAGTATGACCAAGTTTTAATGTTTCCAAGATGCAAGGATCCTCATCTTTCATTTATTATTCCTTGCCATGCTCAACCATTTAGTTATGGGGGATATCCCCCATTCTAATAACAAGAAAGGTTTATAAATATTTTTCATTTTCTTTAATTTTACAACTTTTTATTTCTCAGTTTCTTATTTTTCAATTTTTTGTTTTATCTTTTTGTCTTTTTATATTTTTATAAGTAATCTCATCTACGAATAAGACACTCATGTGGCTCGTTGGTTGAGGTGTGTTCGATGTTACCGAGTCTCGAATGATCAATTATTTGGACAGTGAGCCCATTACACCCACTCATCCACTCTACAAATAAGAGGTTCTATTTGAGGGTACAATGATATTCTTGACATTTTTAAAACTTAAAACTAATTTTGTGTTCATTGTATCCAAAATGAAGAAGGATGGATCAAGAGGGAATGATTAGGGTGTGACATCAAGGGGACTTGCAGATTCTCTTTGGTGACGTTTGTGGAAGTTATCATGCAACATGGTTGTACTAAGATCCTTGTAGATCTAACAAAAATGGGAGTACGAGTAATCAAAGGGACACTCAAAAATCCAATGCTATTCTAGGGGGTCCCACTGAAAAGACATGCACCCATGCCTAAAGGTTGGTGACTTCTCTAGATTTAGCATTCAAAAAAAAAAAGAGGAAAAAAAACACAACACAACATAAAGGAGGTGCCATAAAACAAAAATCACTCCTCCCTTGAACAAAATGACAAGTGATTATATGCCTTGTTGTTCTAGTACTTTCATAGTCATTCATCATGGGATGAAACAATGCGACGTCACTAATTAAAGGAATGGACTTGTTCTTGATCTTGAAATGATGGGTTAATGACACATTCATCATGCTTTACACACAGGATTCACTATGCCCTAAGTCAGTTACCTCATGTCCTAATCTCTCCAATCCCTTCTGTAGTTCATCTCACCTCGCTGTCCATGTAATTGTAGCTCGTGTCTCATATAGCGTAGAATTCTTACCTCATCCCAGTGATACTTACATGTGTGTGTTTTGTGGAATCAATGTAGATTACATTTAACCCTTCAAGTGCCCACAGACACTTTTAAGTGTAGTTACGCAAGGGCATTATAGGTTGGAAACTACTTTGGGGAGGACCCACTTGCGTAATTTTTGTAATTTTCACTCATAACTCATCTCCCATACATCATTTATTACCCTCATCATATTTTCAACAATGTTATTTCCCTTATTACTATCCCTCTGAATTCCAAAGTTCCTATGAACCATCACATGGCCTTTTTCTCTCCCTTACCACCAGAATCCTTTAGCGATCAATCCCACCCACATATTATTCTTCGTGCCTTCAAAACTAACTAAATTACCCTAGAAGCCTTTAACACTTGCCCACATGTCCTCCATTTACATTGGTAATTTCAAAAAAACCTTCAAAATTTAGTATTTTCTCTCGGGCCTAAATATCGATAGGCCGCGATATCGCATACACGATAGCACGATCAACGAGATATTGCGTACGCAATATAATGCGATATCGTGTACGCAATATCACACGATATCGCATCGCATAAACCCTATAAATATGTGACCCCCTGCACCACTTACCATCATTTTCAATTATTCATGTGGGGGAGTTTTTCCAATTTCTCTCTACGACTTGCGATTGCGCGTCCCTTGCTTTCGTACCTATATCTCTCTCGCTGGGCCCTCGATTTTCATTCCGTATGAACCTACTTGAACTCGGAGTGTTCAGCGTAGTCATGGGGGAGGGACATACACCGAATAACGCATAAATTTTTTGGAATTTATCATTGCCCGAAGGACATTATCAAGGGTAATTAGTTATAACATTAAAGATAAATGTGCCAAAAATAATTTCATCCCCTTAGTTATACCAGGAAACTAATTTGGAAACCACCTAAGTAAAAAGGACTCACTATTATAATATTTTAGGAAACATCACATGGAGATAAAATAAATTAATTAAGGCAAGCAGTAAGATATAAATTTACTTCGAAAATAACCTTACTAACGATTGGTCCAGTGTGATTGCAGATGGCCCCGAAACATGGACAACAGGAAGGTCCTGCTCAAGGTGGGAGCAAACTACCTAGGAGAGGTGAAGGACAAGTCCCTACTGGACAACATAAAGAGCAAGAGGAACAATCATTTAGCATTCACCAAGAATACCCTGCTACTATACAATCAAGGCAGGCAGAAGGAGGAGCTGCTGTAACGCCTGAATAGGAACAACATCTCACATTGTCCCAGGATTGTGTTCAGGTTATCCATGAAAGGTCCATATTCACTGTGGTGATTGTGGAATTAAATTTTGAAACATTTGAAGAATTTTCTCTTGAGGCTATTAGGGACCACCCCAAAGGGTCTCCCTTATGGCCTATCCTCTCTTAAAGCGGTGCCTGGTACTTAGGAAAAATGTACCAATTTTGGCACAATAGAGAACAAGGTACCACAGCTAACATTTGTGGTGTGATAGTCAACTTCTCTGTTCAAGCCATCTCAAAGGTATTAAACCTTCCAAATATAGGGCCAAAGATTTCTCAGTTATCTACCCATTCAGAACCTGATGGACGACGAGTTTGGTTGGAAAGGGCATATGGCAAGGATAAGACATTTGGAGAGTTGACGATGAAAGAGAGGATCTATTTCAAAATTGGAACGTACCACCTCTTCCCCATGAAGGACCTAAAAAGGATTTCAACATATGCAGTAAGGGGATGTGCAGTGTTGATGGGAAAGGTTAATGTTAACCTACCTCATCTATACTTTATAGAGATCTTGAGGCAGTTCGAAGAACGGAAGATAGGGAAGATGGCATTGCCCTTCCCTTGCCTTATTAGAAAGCTGTGCTAACATGCTGGTATTAGAGGATACACCAATGATGTCCTCAAAAAAGCCCAAAATGATTCATATGCTAAATTGTTAAAGCCAACAGTCATAAGGAAAATCACTGGTAAGATGCTGGGACTGGAACAAGAAAAAGAACAAATGGAAAGGCCAACTACGACTCAACTTATAAGACCCAACCAACTTCCAAGTATGGGACCCAGCCAAAAACAAGAAGCAGGGCCTAGCACAGGCCAAGATCAACAACCACCGCCGCAAGATTACAGACCGTCAATGAGCCATCTCAAGGCCATCGTTGAGATGGTCAGTTGGGGAAGTCATGATGATGCAAATCTCTTCTACATCATTGATGATGCCATACAGCCCACGGTTTCTTTGGATCATGCAAGGGGTGAAGTGTCCATCCATATAGGAGGAGGGGAGAGCACTTGGTCACAACAGATCTTGGGGAACACTGCATCTTTCCAAGTGCAATTAGAAATTGGTGAAGGGGCCACAGTGATGGTCATGCAACACTAGGATGCAATGAGAGTCATAGATGTGGTCGCAGATCACATTAAAGAATCATTCAATCTACCTATTGTGCCACTGATAGATTTCATAGGAGCATGGGATGCTCAAACTTTGGTCAAAACCTCAATGAATCCTGCGGAACATGAGGATGTACTTGATCGATTACTACAAATAGGATAAGTAATGACATCGCTATTTGATATCCCTTAGGATGTGATGGAAATTCAATCAGATCTCATTTCCACCAATGGAAATTTGGTCTTGATAGAGATGAGGGCCAAGCATGCTGAAGCAAAGATGAAAAAATTTCAAGAAAGGCTCGTGACCCTATAAGCAGCACAGCGGGACCCTTTGCAATTTGTTCCTGTAGACTAGCTAGACAGTTTCAAAACTGAGCAACTAACCAAATTACTAATGGAGAATAAGAAGGTGGCAGAAGAAAAAGAGAAGGCTATTTGGGATGCCTCTACAACACAAGTGCAAACTCATGTGCATACCAAGGCACTCAAGGCCTTACAAAAGGAAAACAAGTAGCTTGTTTCTGACAACCTTCAGTTGACCTCTGTGGAAAAGAAAAAGAATGTTCTCGAAGAACATTTCCATTAGTTGCAAGAACAATTCATCCAAGTCAACCAAGACATGAACCATTTAGTCAGGGAGAATCGAACCCTCTCAATGGAGGAGGTATGCACCATCCGCCAAAAGACGGCTATCGAAATAATTGCATGGCAAAATGAGGCTAAATGGCATGAAAAGCTCAAGGAGCACTTCTAGGACCAAGTGGGGATGTACAAATAGATCATTGAGAAGGAACTCCATATAGCCAAGGCCCACATCAATGCTATCAGTGCTCAACACACTGACTGGCGGGCCATACTAGACATATATGCATTGGCCCACCAAGTGGAAGTTAAGAACTGGGACTTGCAGATCCAAGACCTTATAGAATACATGGAGTTGGCAAACCTGCAGTATGCCAACCTTGCCATGTTAACAACAGGGCACCTAAGAATAGAGCTCAAGCAATAAGTAGCTACCACCTACAGCAAATATGAAATAGAATTTGTAGAATGTAAGAAGATATTGCAAAAACTAGAGATTGCAAATTTTGAACTTGAGGTGGTTAAAGCAAGCTACCAGGGACAAAAAGGTATTGCAATAGATTTGGCTTGATGTCTTGTAGATTTCCAAGAATACAAAGACAAAGCCAAAGCCTACAAGGAGGAATGACGGGTGTTTGTGGCTTAGTATGTCAAGGAAAATCAAATGTTTCTGCAGCTACCCTACCAATGGGAAGTGCCGACTCCATCAAACATTGGAACATTAGCATGGATAGTGCAAGACCCCTGAACCGAAGAGGAGAGACTCCAGGCCATACTCCAACGGCATCAAGTTCCAAGACCTGGAGCACAAGACAAGGGAAAGGCACCCATGGAGGAGCCACCACCACTAGGAACTACATGAGTTCCATCAATTTTGTAGCTTTAGGATTTTCCTTAGCATTCTTTGTGTTGTGTCTCAATTTTTTTCTAATTCCACACAGCAGCATGCACCCATTCTCACCATTCAATAATCCCATACCTATCCACTATGTAATCAACGAAGCTTGTTCTCACTATAACTCGAGGACCCATTTTCATTCAATCGTGGGGGTATGATGAGTTATCATTTCATTGGCTGCGATATCGCATATGCAATATCGTAGCCTATCTCCTAATCTATAAATAAGAGGTAGACAAATCTGGTAGGCAGTTTTTTAGTTCTTAGCTTAAAGTGTTTAGTTATAAGTAGTTCTTCTCTTAACCCTTTCCCCCTAGTGCATGCCCGCAGTGTGGTGATTGTAATTGTACAGAACCTTTATTCGAGTGTGACATACTTGGACATGCACATGACCAGAAATAAAGATTGAGATTACTTCATCATTGTAGCATTCACTTATTTTAATTATTTACTTAATTGTTATTTACCGCTTTCTTAGTTAATATCCCTTCACCCTAAACTCCTGTTAAACACAGAATAAGTATGACTTGATTACGAGCATTGAAGTATGACTACTTGGTAACCTAGTAGCATACCTAGGATCTACGCTTGGCAATCCCAGTGGTAATCATGCACAAGGTCCAAGATGTGTACGAGTGATTGAGGAATGGATGCTCATCGCACTTAGGCTAGCTTAGATTCTCTCTCTCTTAGCTTAGTTAATATTATTTTCCATTATCTCCAGGAGTAGAATTAGTATAGGAACACATCATACACCTCATTCTAGACTAAACCATACATGAAAAATTTAACACTAGTCTAGATGGGAAGATAGCAAACTACAACCTAAGGATAACTATCTTGATACCACAACTAGTCCGTCTGCAGGGTTCGACCGGATCATGCATGAAACACTTGTATTTGTATGGTTGAGTGTAGGGTTACCTCGCCACTCATCAGTTGTGTTGGTGTTAAATAAGGATGTCCTCTTTCTTCTACTTTATTTCATCTTTTTATTAATAAACTAGAAGAGTGGATGCATAAAATATCGACACATCTTACAATTACAATTAGAAGAAATCCTATTAGACTATTACTCTATGGTGATGATGCTACCTTAATTTCAAATTCAATGGAAGGATTGTAGCAAATACTTAATACTCTTAATTACTTTTGTCAGCATGCAAGAATGAAAGTTCATATCCAAAAAAGAAAAAATTATGATTTATGGCACACAATGTAAGATGTACAATTTTACTATAGCAAATGAAGATGTAGACATAATTTCCTCTTAGAAATATCTTGGCCTAGAATGCTCCTGCAATTACAAATGGGATCAATGCACTACTCAAAGAGTTGCAAGTGGTATGAAAGCCTTATTTTCTTTAAAAATAAAATATAAGAAGAAATCTATTCTAGCTTGGGATATCTAAAAACAACTTTATCATGTCATTGTTCAACCTACTATTCTATATAGGTTTATTGTATATAGTCTTGAACTATTGTATGCTTGATAAATTTAATGTGAAGAGATAGACACAATATAATATTATGCTTTTTGAAGTAGAGATAATGTTATTAGAGATTGAAGCTATTTATTAATTTATAACTTACACTCATAATCTTTCTACATCTTCATTAGATAGATATTCCAAAAAAGTGATGATGAAAACTTATGATAAAGGATGGTTTCATGAGGGAGTTCTATGGACTAATAAATAGAATATTCAAAAGTACATTTTTTTATTCTAATCCTAACCAAGTTCACAATTTGGTAAAATAAGCACTATATCAAAAAAATTTGGAAAATGTAGAAGGAAACAAACATTTCTATTCAGCTAGATCCAAATTTACCCAACATCTAAATTTATCAGATTTTTTGGAACAGAGTGGTGATGGGCACAAGAGAAGATGGTGAACATGGTGGTGATGGGCATGGTGAACATGGTAGTGATGGACACAAGAGTCGAGATGCAAATGATCTTCACAAGGATGGATTAGGGGTACACCAAGAAACAAGAGGAGAAGGTAATTCGAGTTATGTTGATGCTACGAAGTGCATCATCTTGAGGGTTAGCGCTAATGGGGGTTTTAGATTATCAACACTAATGAGTGCAAAACTCATAGGCTAGGGCTTGCAAGGCATGGATGCTTGGCACCCTCGGTGACATCAAAGAGGTTAGTAAGTCCTAGGAAGTGATGTGTCTTAAGTTGCATGCTCCTAGTTTGAAGGAGCTACACACATTAGAACATAGCCCCATTAGCAAGTTCATTTCAATCAATGCACAACTACTAATGGAGCTTGTCTAGTGTTGGGCAATCTCTTCTTGGGGAGTGGCAAACTTGGAGCTTTGTTTATTGACATGGGAGCTTCTACTCTTTATGTTTATGAACCTGGAGGCTAGAGGGGGGAGGGGGGAAGCAGCCTTGGTTCTTCAATGCCAAGGGCTTGGACGTGACCTCTTGGAGGCCAAGTGCACATCATGCATCAAATCTATTTTCATGTGCATCTACATGAGGTATGATTTCAGGAGTCCCTTGGGATTTATCGACCATAAACTTCCTATGCACACTCATGGGTTTTTCACCAAGTTCATCTCATTTGACAAATTCACAACAATAAAAGAATGTAAAGGATATGTTAAATTTTGCATTTAGTGGTTCCTCACCTTAAATGAACTCCTCAAAGAGGTCACCCTAGATCTACCCATAAGGGTAGATATACTCATGGTCAAGTACGAGAACATCCAAGTGTCAACAATAATACTTCCCTAGGCTTCATGGCCTATGGCTTATGGGTTCTACAGCAAAGAAAATCATATCACAAAAAAATGTCTTCTATGCAACAAAGGAACATGCTAACATCAGAAGGAGGCTAGTGACAATTTCATGTTTGTCAAATAAAAAGGTAGGGGTTTAGTAATTGCTCCTTCCTCTTCTACCCTCCCTCCACTACTAGATATGAAGGGGATGGGGGGAGGTGGGGCAAAAATTTGGGAACTATTTTTCCCCACTAATGAACCCTCCAGATGAGGGGGAAGACCCCTTAGGCTACTCCATCCAACCCAACCTTTCAACTTCTACCTTTGGGGGATTATATCACAGCAAATTGGGGATCCTCCCTACCACCCTTGGAACCAATTATATAGCAACTTAAAACAAGAGAGGATCACATATTTAAAGTTAACATTGAACCAAAGAAGACTAAAAGCCAACGAGTTTGGAGATGAGGTTAAAGAAAACTTAATAAGAAATTGATTTAGGAACCCAAACGACGCTAAAAGGGGTATACAAGAAAAGGTCTACTAATAGGCCATGAATATCCTCTCATGGAATTGCAAGGGACAAGGTAGCCCCTATAAAACATGTACCTTGAAGGAATTTATGCAAGTTAAGAATTCTAACATTTTTTGCCTAAAGGAAACCAAGCTCTAAATCACACAATCATAGGTTTTAGAATGGAAAGGATGGAATGCCATTTTTGTGGGCTCCCATGGGAAGGTGGGGAATTTATGATGATTTTTGAGATTCCAATGCATCTGGTTGACTCATCCTAGTGGAGCATCACCACCTTCATGCCTTTGCAGAGACTATGATTAACAAACCTCTACAAGCCACAAGATATAGAAGCTAGACTGAAGGAGCTATACAAGATTGTAAGACAAATCCCTAATAGGATAGGTTAGATCTTGATTGAGGATTTCAATCATTAACTTTTACATGAAAAAAGACCAAGCAAGACTCCACCCACCTCCAAGCAACTAGGAATCCCTATTTGACCTCCAAAACTTTGAACTGGTTGATGTGGAAATTAAATGATGTCGTTACACCTAAAGTGACAGAGACAAAGATGGGGGAGGAGGGACAAATAATTTCAAAGATTGATAGAGTCTAAGAAAGTTTGGTTCTACTCCTCACCCATGAGATTCATGTCATTGGACTTGAAAGAAGAGCCTTTGACCACAGGATGCTTCTTTTCTTCATCCATATGTCTAGAAAGCTAGGGCTAACACCTTTCAAATTAGAAAGGTCGTGGCTAAAAAACCCTTGGCTTGTCCACCTCATTTTTGAGATTTGGAAGGGATACTCATCACAGATGGACCCTAGAGATTTTCTCAAAAAAGGACTAATTGCCCCTAAAAATAATATATGGGAATAGTAGAAGAAAGACATATATGCCTTCAAAGAACATTGTGCTTGCTTAAAAGAATTACTACTTGAGATCCAATCCTTCCAAGAGCTAGGGCAATCCTTGGATGAGGAAGAGCATGATCTCTTCCTCTAACTTCAGCAACTCTTGAAGGAAGAAGTGCAGTACTAGAAAAAATAGGCACATATGAGTAGTTCTCTTTTACTGTAGCTAAGGTGAACAAAGAAGCTAAAAGAATCCATAGCATCATGCAAGGGGTAAACATAGTGTATGATGAGCAAGCCATTGTCCATGCTATGTAATACTACTAGTCAAGCATTTGGTTTGGGGGAGATCCCTCCCCTAGTTCCATCCACATCAATAGGATCATTCAAGCTCACAAAAATGAAATGGTGATTACACCTATTACTAAGCAAGAGCTTTCTAAGGTCCTCCAATCTATGAGATTTAACAGGGGCCTAGGGACATATGGATGGCTAGTGAAATTTTTTAGAGACTTCTTTGACATCCTTAGTAATAACATTATTGATGCTTTTAATCTCATGCTCAAATGGAGATAGGTTAAGCATGAAATAAATTCTTCAGAATTATGCTAATACTAAAAATTTCCCATCCCACTCAACTAATCAGCTAAAAACTAATAGAAATCTATAAAACACTACTTAAGTTATTTACTAAGATCCTTATTGCCAGACTACAACCACTCATTCCCTCCCTAGTGGGCTTTAAGCAAAGTGGATTTTTCAAGAACAGGTACATTTAGAACCAAATTCTATTACTACAAGAGATCATGCACTCTGTGTAGAAAGTGAAATTCCTAGGTATGTGCAACAAGCTTGATCTTGGTAAGGCATATGATCTGATCTATTAAGGCTCACTTAAAGAAATTATGTTGTGAAAAGGGCTACACCCAAATTTTTTTGAGCTATGCATTAATATTTAATCTTTAGGGGCCTACCCTTTTAAGATTAATGAACATCTTTGGAAAATTTTCTTCCCTATTAGGGGATTATGCCAAGGAGACCCCCTTTTCCTTTACCTCTTTATCATCACTATGGTCACTATGAACACATATTACAAGCTTGAAGGTGTTTGCAGCCTAAACATTGAGGGGTTCACATGTATTATTAAACACTATGTGAATGATATGATTCTTGTCACATGGGCGATAGTTCCACAAGCAAAAGTAGTATCCAAAGCCCTTAAAAATTTTCCAAAGAGATTGAGCTCACTATGAACACAGGAAAATTCAAAATCCATTTCTTTTGCACTAAAACAATGATAAAAATAAGGATATTTAAGGCACTAGGGATCTCATAGGGATCCTTGCAAAACTTGTACCCAAGAGTGCCCATGTTTGCATGGCATCACAAGGCGACTTGGACCTAGCTAATACAAAGAATACAAACTAGAGTGTAACACTAGACCTTTAGTTTCCTAACCAAGAAAGGAAGAATACTATTAGCTTCATCTATCCTATTAGCAATGGGAATATTTCACAACTTTTCATTACTACCCCTTTGATGAACCACTATTTTCCATTTGCTCCAATGTTAGGTATGTGACATCAAAGCAATGACATTGCATATGTGACATCAGGGCCTTGGTCTAATGTTGCATGTCTAACATTAGGGTGTATACCCCAAGTCTATAAATACCATGCCTAGGCTCCAATTTTGAGTCAGTTCTTGATAATTTTTTGTTAGAGTAGCACAACTCTTATAGTTTATTTTCCTCAAAGTTAGACTATTTTCTGAGTGCCTGCAAAAGGATTCTAAAGTGTGTATAGCTCTTTGTTCAAGCACTAATGTACCTAAGTGCAGCATTGTGAAAGGAATAAAATGAACTCTTTTGACAATCCTTACAGCACTGATAATAGCTTAGTATTTCCATTAATGCATTTTACTTTCTTACTCTTTATTTGAATGCATTTGAATTAAGAAATTTATTTCTAACAGTTAATGAATGCAACCACGACCACTTTGAGCATTCATATAGTACTTGGTAACCTAGCAATGCTTAACATTTGGTAGCCCAGTAGTGCTATTGTGTTTAGGATGTGTCCAAGAAAGTGGAGTGGTTATTTGTGTTAGGCTAGCTAGGCAATAGACATTAGTTTTCAATGTACTCTACCCTTATTCTTGTTGTAGGAAATTACATCCATAAAATATAAAATGACAAAAATTCATATACCTCAATTACACTTAAACCATATCCTTGAGCCTCACAAGTGTAGTTGGGAAGACAATGAATGTTCTCAATGATATTTCACTTTCTAGAAAAATTAGTGTACAAGATAACTATAGGTCCACGGAATTCGACTGGATTGTGTGTAACACCTTAGTGATTTGTATGGTTGGGCATAGGGGTACCTCACCTCTCATCATTAGTGTCATTTTCAAGGATCTTTTTGTTGTCTGGTGCACTATCTAGGGCCTAGTGAAAGTACGTGAATCATTGGAATGAACCTTAAAGTCATATCGTATTTCACAATTACTACAACCAATTCTCAGAGCACACTGTGATCTTTATTTTGATAACCAAAAATTTCTTCTCAAAGGAGTGCTTCTTTGCCCAAGGTTGATAATGTTTGTTCGACAAAGCCTCAATAATACCAAATTGTATATACTCACCCCAATGAGTATGTGCCAAACTTCACCTTCATCCTATACTAAGATGAACAATTGTGGTGGCGTGACATGGAGGGCAACATTATGTTGCTACCCAATCATGCTACTCCTGCAATGCTCTATCACATGCTTACACAATGTGGTCTTCAAGATCGTAGTGGGGAATATAATGTGGAAGATGTCAATGCTAAGGATTATCATCCCACTGAAGCACAATGCCTATAGGATCGACAACTAGAACAACACTATGAGTTTTCAAAGGGAAAAGAGCTTAATAATCCTTCATTCCTATTGTACCAATAAGCTAATGGAGAACCCTTCTCTAGGGGTTTTCCATAAAATGATGCTCCTCTCCTTGACTTCAGTAATGGAGGTCAAAATCAAAATCTGTAATCCACAGTTCACAATCCTGATTCTAGTAATAAAGGATCCAATGACAAAGAAGGATCTAGAGGGGCAAATCAGATAGGAATGCTAATAATAAGCATGATCGCAATTATGGTTACGATCACTAAAGAGGTGATAGTCGACACCAGGATGGTGTTGATTCTCCTTTCTCTTTCCCTTTGTCATCTTCTTCTTCTTCTAGCTCTAATCATGATCGCAGAAAGTGAGATCATGATGGAGGTGATCGAGATGAGTGCAATGACTGACAGGAGTACAATAATCAAGGGGACCATTAAGACAAGCAAAATCAAGGATGCAAACATTCAAGAGAAGCACATCACCATGAACAAAGGGGTAGTAGAGGGCATCGTACGCACCATGATCAAGGCCTCGATGAGCCTCTATTTGCTATCCAAAGTATGCTTAACATCATAGAGGCAGTTAGAATCCCAACAAAGCATGTGAAAGATAGTCGGATCAAACAATTAGACATGAACAATATTCCTCAATTTGAAGGAAGATATAACTCTTATCGGTGAAATCATCTTCAAGCTTTCCAAGATGCATGTGCCTTGCAAAACATAGAGAATGAGTGGTAGAAATTAAAGTTATTCCCAAGGACACTCATCAAAGAAGCAGACAACTAGTACTAGTCCTTAGAACTGAAATCTATTACATGGTGGAGTACCATGCTCGAGTTATTCAGTGATAAGTATCAAATATACTCCAGGGTGTCCAACTTAAGAAAGAAAATTCAAGGATGGAAACAAGGAACACAAAAACCCTTGGATGCTACCATTAGCCGATACTATGTCTTGATGCACAAATGCCCTAGCCATGGTTATCCTCAATTGGCTCAACTTCACCACATTGTAGATGAGCTTCGTAATGAAACAAGAAAAACCCTTGGTGTCTATGCCCAAGGGTGATTGTCAAAACTAACTATCCATCAAGTACAAAGGTTAATCGAGTAGGTTGCCAAAGAGGAGGTTGAACTAAGAAAAAGAGAAAGTGCAAAGGAGTACAACTGTGATCCTTCCATCTACAAGAGGGAGGTTCAATTCTGTGATAGTGAGGACGAATCCATATTTGATGAGGGGATGCATAAGAAAGCCTTGCCACTTCAAAAATTCCAATATGAGCTTACAGCCAAGAATAATTATTTAAGGGACTCCATGGATAGTAGATTTCAAATTTTCAAAATCGTTGAAGAGTCCAGAGAACAAGGTAGTGACCATGAGAGAAGGAGGCACAAGGAAGCTGAATGTGCATATTACAAAGGTAAGGGAAAAATTACTACAATAGAAGAGGTTACGAATAGTGAATCAAATGATGATCATGGATGTGATGTTTGCCAATATGAACATCCAAAGGGATGTTACCCCATTATGTCACATCTTCAAGAGTTTTGGGTGTATGCCTTACATCCACAACTTACATAAAGGAAAACATCTAGAAGGTTACCCTATCCTAAGGTAATCTTAGGCAATTTCACTAGCAACAACCATATTATCCAAGTGGAGCTCCACCACAACCATACAAATAATACCAACAATGGAAACAACCACAATCATGGACACTTGAATTACCAAGGCAACAATATCCTTACTAGTAACCTAATCCATATGGTTACCATGTGCAAAAACACATGTCTCCATGTGACTCTTCTAGTCATGTTTCTAATATTTAGCTTTAGTACCACCCTTATAATTATTACCAAGCTCATTCACCACATGAAAGAAGGAATGCTACCTCCTATCCTTATCCTTCTCCTATCCCTGCACAAACTCCTCCTCTAGTTGCATAGCTCCCACCTACTCCTCCTATGCAAGGCAAACTATCTGCTCAACCTCAACAATGCAATGCTACGAGGGTTATTAATTTGTAATCAAATCATCAATCAAAAGGCTTAAATTCCTGATAAAAAAATACCTTTCTTTCGATCCCATAGTCCACCTAAGCCTTCACCTACACCAATGGTTGACAACCCTGCTCTTGCCTCTTCCTCCATATCAAATTCGTTTGGGCCTCCTTCAAACCAAACTCTGCCAAGGATCCATACCATAATGCTTACTCACAGTGTCTCTAATTAGATCTGTGTAGGAAATCTTCCCAAGAAATTAGCCAATCTTGAAATTCCTCTAATTTATTTGCAGATTGCTAGGAACGAATTGTGCAAGGCTCTTCTCGATTTAGGTTCTGGTGTTAATTTGATTTCTCATGAGATGTACACTACCTAGAATCTACCTCCTCTCAAGAAGAGCAACATCATATTGGAATTGGCAAACCAGTCCATCACTATTCCATTGGGACTGGTAGAAGACATTGTGACCATTTTCTATGGATGGTCTTATCCTATCTATTTCTTGGTAATCAAAGTGGAGAACTGCAAAGGTGACTTCCTAATCATTATGGGAAGGGCATGGATGAGCACTATAGATACAAGAATGAGCATCAGAGATCTTTTCCTAGAAATATTTAAAGAAAATACATTTGGAAAGATCAAGAATAAGAGAGTTCCATGCATTGTGTACACCAATAACAAGTGCAATTGTGTGTAGAAACTTTGGACCATAAAGTAAGCATCTATCTCTACATGCAAGTAGTGTGCACTAGAAGTCAAAATTCAAAGGTGTTTATATGCAACAGCCACAAAATAAAAGGGCACCTAGTGGTTAACCACTAATTCAAAAAGTAGCACACTTTGCATGGAACTAGCTAAAAGCTTGAGATGTGAGTATGTCATGAGCATGAATAAACTCAAGCAAGTTCATTACCAACTCTCTAAAGATACAAATGATGATACCCACTAGGGAGAGTTGGAAATTCCTGATAAATTTAGGCAAGAGCCCCTTAAACTAAAAATGTTATCAGCTAGAATGGAATATGTATTTTTGAAAAATAAGAAGTTGGTTATAATTAATGCAAGACTTGCTTCAAAACAAAAAGAGATGTTGTTGAAAGTAGTTGAAAGGTGGTTAGCAACTTTTACTTGGTAATATCCTAAACTCACAGGGATTGATCCTAGGATATGCCAGCATTGCATTCACACTAACCTAGCCATGAAGCCAAAATGACAACCACAAAGGTGGTTGAATCCCAAATTGAAGCAAATCTTCAAAGAGGAAATTGAGCAACTCCTCAAGGTAGGGTTCATTTATCCCATTGTGGATAGTGAGTGGGTTAGCCTACTCATAATTGTACCAAAGAAAGGTGGTAAATAATAGGTCTACATTGATTTTAGGCTATTAAATATGGCAACATTCAAGGATCATTTTCCGTTGCCATTTTTTGACCAAGTGCTAGACATAATAGTAGGGCATTACTACTATAGCTTCTTAGATGGTTATAGTGGCTATAACCATCTAAGAAGTTCTAGTAAGCAAATACGATGTTCGTGAGTCCTTGGGGGACTTTTGCATATTGTAATATGTCATTTGGTCTATGCAATGCTCCTACCACATTTCAATGCCTAGTCTTGAGCATCTTTCAACAGTAGATTGGTAGTGATGTGGAAGTCTTCATGGATGACTTATCCACCTATGAAGCTACATTTGAGCAAGCCTTGGACCACCTTGAGTAAGTGCTGAAATAGTGTGTTGAAACCAACTTGCGACTTAATTGGTAGAAAAGTCACCTCATGGTCTAGGAGGGCATTGTACTAGGGCATAAAATTTTCCAAGCAAGAATTGAGGTGAACCCTAAAAAAATAAGGATTATCCAAGGAATAACTCGCTAGCTATAAATAGTTAAAGATGTTTGGTCATTACTTGGACATACTGGCTACTACTAACGCTTCATAGAGAATTTCTCTAAGATCGCAAAGCCATTGGTAGAGCTAACAAAGAAAGATGCTCCTTTTTTCTAGACCTTAGAATGTGAAAAATTGTTACAGCAAGTAAAAGAAAAGCTTGTGGAAACTCCAATCCTACCAATGCCTGATTGGTCCAGACCATTTGACATTATGACAAACACATTAAATTATGCCTTGGAAGCAGTGCTAATGCAATTAGAAGAAAAGAAATGACCATACTACATCCACTACACCAGCTGAAGTATTAGGGATGCACAACTAAACTACATCATCACAAAGAAAGAATTGATGGTAATGATGTTTGCACTAGAGAAGTTCATGCATTATGTGCTTGGATATAAGGTGTTTGTGCACACTAATCATAGTGCCATCTACTTCCTAATGAATAAGCCAATGGTGAGCCCCCATGTATTATGGTGGTTGGTGATCTTGCAAGGATTCAATCTCATGATGGTAGATCAAAAGGGCACTGAGAATGTGGTCATTAATCACTTGTCTCACTTGTGATGGGACAACAAAGAGGAAGAAAGCTCATTATCTGATACATTTCTTGATGAACTCCTCTTTGTTGGGGCTGTAACTAAACAAATGCCAATGAACTAAAATGCTATGATAACATTCTCACCTATCTTTTCACTTAGGAGATTCCACAAGGGTTAGACCATCGAAAGAACTAGCAGTTTCTTCACTAGGTAAAGCACTTCATGGAGATCAAAAAACATCTCTATAAGGTGTGCACCGATGGCCTAGTTCATTGGTGTGTTCCTGATTTTGATCAATTATGCGTTCTCCAAGATGCTTATGAAGGTCCTTGTGAAGGACACTATGCCAGGAGATGCATGGCCATTAAAATCCTACTGGAAGGGTACTATTGGCCAACACTTTTCAAGGATGTCCATCATTATGTTCACTTTTGTGAATGATGCGATCAAGATGGTGGAATGACTACTGGAATGGAGGAACCTCAATAATGGATTCAACCACTAGAACTATTTGACATCTGGGACATTGATTTCATGGGTCCTATCATGTCCATGTCAAATGAAAAGGCATACATCATAGTCATTATTAATTATTATACAAAATGGGTAGAAGCAGTAGTTATTATCAACTATACATCTTTTACTACTACTTGGTTTGTACAAAAAAAATGTTGTAAATAGGTTTGGTATGCCATGTGCATTAATTTCTAATAATGGAACTCATTTTATATACACTACTTTTTTGAAGCGCATGCAATGCTTGGGGGTTGAACATAAACTCACAACACCTTACCATCCCCAAGCTAATGGTTAAGCTAAGATTACCAATAGGGAAATCACAAAAATACTAACAAGAACTATTAGCAAGTATAGGAAAGACTAGAGCACAAAACTCAACGATGCCCTTTGGACCTACCACTCAACTTGGAAACTTCCTATAGGCTACTCTCCTTATGAGCTTGTATACGGAAAATTATCAACACTTCCTATTCAATCTGAACTCTGTATACTTTCAATGACTTGTAACCTTGACCTTGAATTAAGTTTAGCCTAAAAAGAAAGACTAACAAAAATCAACTTGCTAGATGAAAATATATTAGTAGCCTTATCATCTAATGAGTTGCAAAAGTCCTATAACAAAAAGCATCATGACCTAAAAATTAGAAAATTTAAATTTCAACCAAGAGACAAGGTTCTTTACTGGAACCTCCCACATGTACCTCAACAAACTAAGTTCCAAATGTTCTGGGAAGGACCTTCATCATTTATGAAACTTTTCTTTTAGGTACCATGTTGATCTATAAACTTGAGAGCCCAAACAAGCAACAGCAAGTCAACATCCAACAAAGTAAACCTTTCCATGAGTATATGCTAGCTAACACAACAAGCACTTCATCTGATGGATAACCACACTCCATATTTCAAATCTCCTCCTCTCAACTTAGTTGTGGGGGAGATGGCCAACCATGCTAACCATTCAAGTGAGTCCTTGATTTTTCAACTTTTTTGTTTTACACATTTTTCATTTTACAACTTTTTGTTTTAAATGTTCTTTATTTTACATCTTTTTCTTTTTATGTTATTGATCTTTTTTAATTTTTGTTTTACACCATCATTAGTGCATTTGATATTTCTTGAACATTTTACACTTTCTTTTATATTTTCTTTTATTTGGTATGATTTTCTAACTTTTTTAATAAGTGCCAAGTACATTGGTAATACGTTTCTTGATGGTGGTATGTACTATTTTTTGTCATTTGATTATTGGTGTCTGGTTTCTGGCTTTGAATTTTGTTACAAATAATTAGGACATGGTTTCTTTTCATGTAATAGGTAGTGAGTCCACAGCATCCACCCATCCATAAAATTTATGGTTTTTCTTGTTTTGGAAATGTATAGTCCCTTTTTCATTAATAAAACTTTAATTAATTTGTGACTTTGGTAGTTTCCAAAATTGGAAATGATTTAAAGGTTTGAACAAGGTATGGCTTCAAGGGGATTTGGTATTCTTTGTCCTTTTCTATTTGCCTAGGTGCATGTGTGTTTTCATGAATTTCTTACCATTCCATGTCATCCAATAAAAGGAAGTTGAATAAGTCCTTGCATGATGTGGTTCTCATTAGTAAAAATAAAGAGAGAGAGAGACAGATGGAAATTCAAAGCACACCCCTTGGACAAAATAAATGCATGTGTATTTGCATGGTGTGGTTTCCATTTCAAAAAAAAAAACAATCAGAATTGAAAGAATGCCCCTTATATAGAATAAATGGGTTACAAGCACTGGTTATGGGACTAGTTCCCTCTAACTAAGGCCCTTCCTCACTTCCTACTTCTTCTCTAATTTGGAATCGTGGTTGTTCTATGGGAGCACTATTGTGTCTCAAGGGATATATTTGTCTTAGAATGTCGATGCAAAGTCATTGAATGTGGTTGGTTTTGGTCTGGACTAAGGATGGATTCTATTAAGTCATTTAACCACAAAATCCACAAGGGACTTCATGTGACAATAATTAGGAACTCCATTTCACTCTCTCTCTCATCCATCTATGCTTCCCTCACCTCACTGCTAGTTTCATGTGTTGGTTCGATGTGTCGAAATTCCTAGTTAGTTTCTTTTAGATTTTTGTACCTAACTTCTGTAACCATTAATCATCCATGGAGCCCATGGACTCTTTGGTTTGAAGTTATGTAAGGGCATAAGAGGCCTATGCTTGCTTTGGGGAGGAGCAACTTGCATATCTTTTGGTTGAGTTAGTTAAGGTTTTTTACCCTTAGACATTTTTACAATCAAATTCTTTTTATTTACCCCATCAATCACATCTAGTTGTACACATCTTCATAATCATTTTCAGTGAACTTTCATTTTTATTATTGTGAATTATTATATCCTCTTCAAATATTTCCTTGTACTGAACTTTTTCAAATTTAATGGACCACTTAATTTAATTAACCTATATGTTAGCCTTAACACTAACACTGCGTAAGGAACCAATCAACCACAATCACAACCTAGTTGAGTGTAACCACCGATGAGATGAGGCATTTAATAGTTATGTGTTACACATTGCATACTAATTCATGATTTTTTTTTGCTTGTAGTGGGAAGCATGAATTGGAAGCAAGACTATCTTTACCAAAGATGATGCAACAATACCACAAAATGAGGATCATTTATGCTCATTGGATCTCTTCTCTCTCTCTCATTCTTCTACTACCAAGAGGTGTTGGATGTCAATATTTTCTAGGATGTTCACTCTTCTTCTCATGAACACCAAATTCTATAAAAGTTATAATTCTATACACTTGGGCATTCAAAGTTTGTATGTCTATTTCATTTGAGTTAGTTTGTGTAAGAGTCAATAATCCCATAACTACCCAATATGTTATGTTGTAAAGAACTTTTTCCTCCTCTTCTTCACTCGAGGATGACTTTTCATTCAATCATGGAGGTATGATGAACCATTGTTTGCCATCTACTCTAATGTTGGGTATGCGATGTTAGAGCCGCAACATCACGTATGTGATGTTAGGGCCTTAGTTCGCTAGTGCATGTCTGACATTGAGGTGTATATCCCAAGTCTATAAATACTGCACTTAGGCTCCAATTTCAAGTTAGTTTTTGGTCATTCTTAGTCAGAGTAGTGAAGCTCTTGCAATTTATTTTCCTTAGAGTTAGAATATTTTCTGAGTGCCTGCAAAAGGAGTCTAAAGTGTGTATAGCTCTTTGTTCAAGCACTAATGTACCTAAGCACAACATTGTGATAGGAATAAAATGAACTCTTTTGACAATCCTTGTAGCACTGATAATAGCTTAATATTTCCATTAATGCATTTTACTTTCTCACTCTTTATTTGAATGCATTTGAATTAAGAAATTTATTTCTAACAGTCAATGAATGCAAGCATGACCACTTTGAGCATTCATATAGTACTTGGTAACCCAACAAAGCTTAACATTTGGTAGCCCAGCAGTGCTATATGTATTTAGGATGTGTCTAGGAAAGTGGAATGGTTACTTGTGTTAGGCTAGCTAGGCAATAGACATTAGTTTTCAATCTACTCTACCCTTATAATTGTTGTAAGTGATTACATCCATAAAATATAAAATGACAAAAATTTATGTACCTCAATTACACTTAAACCATACCCTTGAGCCTCACAAGTGTAGTTGGGAAGACAACCAACATTCGCAATGTCATTTCACTTCCTAGAGAAACTAGTGTACAAGATAACTATAGGTCCAAAAAATTTGACTAGATTGTGTGTAATGCCTTAGTGATTCATATGGTTGGGCATAGAGGTACCTCACTACTCATCACCCTCCTAAAGAAGTTGTCATCAAAATTCACTAGATCATTCATAATTTATTTAGTTTAAAGGAAAGGGAGGAGATTGAATGCACCTTGTTTGCTAGGAAAAGGTGGTATAATTTAAGCACTCATGGGGCCTAGGAGAGATGGTGTTCCAAGATGTTATTCTCATGGGATACTAGCCCTCATTAATTGCTTCCTACAATGCAAGGCAAGGAGACACTGGGTAACAATCCTTAGAAGAAAATATACTCCATGGGAGGCCAATGGGTAATGATCCTTAGAAGCAAATATACTCCATGGGAGGCCAATGTTCAAGACTCCCACCTATGATTGAATCTCTACATGTTTGCCCAACATCTATCTCAAATGGAACTTTTGAGAGCCCAACCATGGGAAAACATGAAGCATAAGTACCTTATGGCCTAAGCATAGAATAATTTCTAGAAAGATCACCTTCCTAAAAAATTAAATGCTTCTTATGGCTCATCAACTTGGGGGTGTTGTTAGTACAAGCACTGCTTCAAGATCATGACCTTCCTATAAACAACATGTGCTCCCTCTGCCACAACAACATTAAAACTATGCATCATTTCACATTCCTTTGTCCATTCTTCAATGCAGTCTAGGCCACCTTAGAGGTCATGTAATAGCTACATGGGAATTCTCTTGTACATATTCCTATTTATGCCTCCAAGATCAAGAAAGAAGCCACATCTATCATGGAGGTTTCACCTACCTTTGAGCCTGACTGCCAAAGCTTCAAGGGCAACCAACCATTGTGGGGTTTGGTGGTGTAGTTGGGATGGAAATACCTTCTCCTCCTCCTCAATGATGAGCCAAATCTAGCAGATGCATCCTTCTTCTCACATTAGAGGAGGGATATTTCTACCTTCTGAGGTGTCTGCATTCAGCTTACTGAAACATCCATTCCTGATTATCTTGGTATCTTAACAGTGGAGAAGAGGGTACCACCCTTAGGGTGAGGGCTACAAGACATTGAAAAATTCTTTCCTAGATAGGTCCCAAAGACTAGGGGCATTCAAGTCTCGAATTCAGCCTTGTCCCTGCTCTAGCAAATGATGTAAAGCTTGTGAAACATTTCTTCATTCAATGGAGAACATGTGGAAGCTCAAAATGGAACACTTCATCATTCTCTATTGTATGAAGCTAGGTCAACCATCTATCCTTTTGAAATTTTTCTTAGCTTTTCTCTACCAAGGAAAGAAGGGGACATCACTCCAACCTGCTCTTGATCCTATGAAAATTGGTGTGGCCTATGAAACTACCGCTATCAAAGGCCATTTCTATCACCATGATCTATATCAAACATAGGCCATCATTGGAGGGAGAGTCCTCTACATGAGCCATTTTGAAGGAAAGGGAGGAGCTAATGGGGATGGGGGAAGATTTAGATTAGTAAGGCTCCACCACTGATCAACCCCGGTCCTTGCAAGAGCGAATCTATACCACAAAGAATCATATTCATAAGGAGCTACAATGTAAGTTTGAAGCTAACCTTCATTGGATCATTATTAAGGTCAAGGTAGATAAACAAGCATGATGGGAAGCAAAGCTTCAACAACATGAAGAGAAGACCATGGTTAAGCAACAAGTGAAAGAAAAGCAACTCAAAGAGATGGTGATAGAGGAGTGGTGCCAAAAGGAGCTACAAGACAGTATGCTTAGAAGTGCCATGAAGGACCAAATTCAGAAGAAAATTAGAGAGAAGCTGCACTGAGAGGAGGAAGAGTGGCTTCAAAGAAAAAAAGAGGAGAAATATTATCATATCAGGGTTCTTTTGAAGAAGCAAAAAATTAAAAGAAACTAGGAAGCTATAGACAAGGCCAATGCCCAACGATGGTTTTGCATCAGAAGATGCCCATACATGGCCATGGGAATAAATTGCAACATTGCATGGACCACGCCAAGGAGATGTATTAGGACTACTTTTGCTAAGTTCCATCTTGATAAATCACCCATAGAATCTACCAAAAAGCAATGTGAATAGTAGTATAAGGAATTTTAGAAGGCTACCACGTTTGTTGCCTTGGAACACTAGCAGGCAGTCCTAGATGTAGTGCACTCCCAAGAAAAGGTGTAGTGCCCCTATACTAGGCTACAAAGATCCATCAAATGACATCTTTCATAAGGACCAAGAGGGATTGCCCTATGTAGGCATTGGGTTTCATGTGATATGGTTTTGAATGTCACACTATTGATAGACCAATGATGAGCTAGTTTTTTTTTTTTTTTTTTTTGAGGGCAAGCATTATTTTTTGTCGTTCCATTTCCCATTGGGGGAAGACCACATTTTTTTTGTTGCAAAGGTTCTTTCCTCCACCTTAGGGGTTTCTAACCCCTAAAGCTATTCCTTGGGGGCTCTTAACCAAACCCCCCCACACCCCTCCCCCACCACCTCCCCCAAACCCTTGGATTTTGTAACTTTGTAATTACTTTTTCTTAATTCAATACCTGACCTTTGCACAAAAATAAAATAAAATAAAATTTCTATTTGAATAGTATTAAGGGAGGACTTAATTCAAAGGAAGATTATTTATCTACTACTATTTTTCATCAATTACGATGCACAATTAGCAAAGCACAAATGAGATCTCATCATCTAAGAGTTGAAACAAGTAGGATTTCTCATAAAGATGAATGCCACATTTTCCTACAATATCCTACATTGAAACACATTACACAAATATAGAATATTACAATTACAAATTTGGTTGATTTGTTTTAAATGTTACCAATAATACTTCATAATTTTCTTAATGATGTTTTCAAAACTCATAGCATGTATATTTCTA
>MNCI01002363.1:77696-95621 GCA_015680685.1 Gnetum montanum
AAAAAAAAAAAACAGAAAAAAAGACATCAACTAAGTGATGTAAGCATCTTAAATCTAGAACAAATTTGAAATAAACATAAAAATAAAGGTCATACAGTTTTAAACCAAAGTTCTTAATGGTAGACTAGAACGAATGAAAATAATTATTCTACAATAATCATTTATTGAACAAAGAAAAACTTGTAAAGGAGCAACACTTCTAGCTTTAGCTCCATTTCACAATGAAAAAAATAAAATTGAGTTGCTAAAATGCCAGGCTAAACATAGGTGAAATCATTACTAAAATAATAATGTCTTAGATGTAACAACCATAAATCAATTTAAAATATGAAAGTTGCAACTATTTTTAATAGGCTATTGTCATAATAGCTAGATCTACCAAAATATCATTTCCATTATCCTATTCTTNACCACCTCCTCCCCCACCCCCAACCCCACAACCAAGACCAACAATGGGGGCTGCACAACCAAGACCAACAATGGGGGTTGCATCCCCAAAAAAAATATAGCCAAAACCAACATAACATTTCTAGCCATTTAATCAAGACCAAACTAAAATTTGAATGATCAAAGAAAAAGGAGAAACACATCCCTCAAATGTATTGCGATAGCCATGCACACTTGCAAGCAAGTCAAAGTTGTAAGTGGATGAGTTCAAGCATTGCTTGATGCTCCTCAGTATCAATGAATGTCATGGCATGCTAGAAATTCTTGAACACCTCTACCTTTTGCACCCTAGCCATGGCGTTCCCTTTGCCATCAGGGAGCAATTTCATGGAAGTATGTTGGATGAACCTCTTGAGTACCTACCAGGAAGAGTGTCGATTAATGTTCATCTTGACATGGGAGAATTTCCCCTCCTGCAACCAACTAGTAGTGTTATGCTCATGCACACAGTCTTGTTGTTATTGTAGTTGTTCATTCTCCATTTTCTCTTTCTCTCCCTACATCTCATCCTTCTACTCCTATGCCTATCCATTGAGATCCTCCTACTGGATTTCTGCTTTTAGCTCCCTACAAAGCTCTTCCTCAAAAGCAACCCTAGCAACTGCATCCTCCATCTCCTGTTGTTGCTAGAGCTCCTTAACCATTTTCTAATGATGAAACTCCATATGCTAAAAGTGCCTCTAGAAAGCCTTCTCCCTCACCTGTCACTTATCTTCCTAGATCCTCCACTCCTCCATGTGCACCCTGAGGATAGCCTCCTTCATAGCAGTCTTGACCATCCATTATTGGTTCACTTGTTCCTACTATTCCTTAGAGCACTCCACCAAGGCAACCTCTCATATGGTTTCATTGATAATCTATTGTTAGTTCTCTTGGTTCTGTCTGTTGGATGAGGTAGCTTGCCCAAAGGTAGTGGCCCAACCTACCACAACTCTTTCCTTAATACAATCGAATACAACTTATCAAGACTTTGAGGTGCCTCCTCCATGCACTGTCGTCAAACATAGATCAAGTTACAAGGCCTAATAGGTGCCTGTGATGTAGGCAGCAACATAGTGGCCTACCATAAGGTAAGAATGAGTCCTAAGTGCCTCCTTGGTCTCCTATGCCACAAGTATGCCAAAAAAAAACTTAGGCATGTTGACCATCCTTCCCATATGTAGACATCTAAGAAAAGAGAATTGCACCCCCTACAACTTTGACACATTCCTTTATTGCACAAAAAACCACTCAATCAACTCCATAGCATTTTGCCACAACTAAGATAGCACAAACTTGGGCACCTACCCATTCACAATCCTTGACACAAACCTAGGGAAGAAAGCCTCCACATCCTAGAGGCCTCTTCCCCTGGCAGCATGACCTCGCTAACCTACATACCAAGAAGTTGCACCAACTCCTCCTTGGTGAGATCGATTCTAACATAGCAGGAAGTAGTAAACTCCATGTGCCAATTAAACAAAAAAGCGTCATCTAGTAAGTCAAGGTCTTCCACCAATAGTGAGAGGAAGTTGGCCCAACCCACACATGTAATAAGGTCCCATAATTTAAGCATCCCTTTAAACCTAGCACAAGAGGATTTGTAGGTTAGTGTAGTACCCATGCTGATAATTGCCTCCCTCCACAACCTCACACCCATAGCAACCACCTACGTAGGTGATGGCAAAGCTAGCTATTAAAATATAAATGGTTATGGAACTACCACATGCTCCATAGGATTGATGTGGCCTTAGAGTCATCATCAAGCTAGATAGGTGGGGAGATCCTAGCAACCCACCAAGTGGTAGTAGTGGAGGGACATTCAAATGAAAATTTTCTCCATATATTGGGTTGCTAAAAATTAGATGGACACCCATCTTCAATGTTTAACCCATGTCTCTTCAATTCAACCTACATTGGAAGAGCTACGTGGTTCGCCAACTAGAGAAAGACCTTTATCTTATCAGGCAACCTACCATGTCATATCGACATCTAGCTTAGGATCATCAAATACTGATATTTAATGATGAGACAAGGAAGCACCTACATCATACCCAAGTGTGTCATATGTTGAATATGATGACATAATGAATGCTAGATGAGCGAATCATGATGTCTAGCCATCTAGTGCTAGTACTTATTATTCATGACTCTTATCCATTATGCTTGGTCAATCCCCACCTGGAGTAACCAATCTGTAAGCTTCTACTATCCCATGAGAAAAATGTTTACAAACTTGAGAATCCTAAGGTCACCCACCTCCCTAGGCCTAGCCATGGTATCCCAACTCACTAGCTGCATTTGGTCACCCACCTTTTACTTGACTAGATGAACCTGCAAATTAATTGGTCCACCTTGTCCATAATGTGCTTCGAGTGGGAGGCAATTAACCCTATGAATCTAGCGATGATGGATAGGATCACCATAGCAAGAAGGATTCTTCCCTTTCTAGTCAAAAATAACATTGTCTAGTGCCCAATGCATTACTATAACTATTAAACCAACTTGAGCCACACACATTGTCTATGCCAAGCAAAAATAGAAAACCCAAGATAAGAGTCATGTCCAGGCCTTAACAGAACACCCTACAACTGAGTGATTCACCTCTTAATTCTACCATCTATATTGATCATATGTAGTACAAATTTTTCCTATTGATCTCTAACCCAATTTCCTAGGCCCTCCTATTAAGGTTTCTGTCCATCACTAGAGCTTGCAACACCATGGCCCTAGTAAAAAAAATAGTATCATTGACATAATGCTCTACCAAATAGTCCACACTAGCGATTTGAAACCCATGAACCTCCTTTGCTTTGCAATATGCTTTTAGGGTATCCATGACAAGGATAAACAAATAAGGAGATAAAGAATCCCCCTACTTGAGGCCTCTACCTAGGGAGGAAGACCCCCAAAGACTACCTTTAAATTAAAAGAGTAGGTAACAGATTACTATAGATGAACATAGAGATCAAAAAAATTAGGAAAAAATCCCTTGCGAGTCATAATTTCCCTTATGGCTTCTCAACTAATGATATCATAACCTTTAGTGATGTCCAATTTAAAGCATATACCTGGATAGCATGTTGTGTGGAGGGAGTGCAAGATTTCTTGTAGCAAGATCACTTAGTCCTAGAAAAATCTCTCTTTTACAAATCCTTCCTAATTACTACTCACAAGCCTATGCATGAGTGAAGCCAATTTCCTCACGATCATCTATGTAAATAACCAAAGAAACATGTTACACACCCTAATGGAACAAAATTGGAAAGGGTCAATGGGATTTGCAGTCTTCAATATAAGCACAATCTTGGAATAACTAATCTCATGGTAAATTTATCTTCATTTGAGCATGGAATTGAAAGCATCAAGCACATTCCTTCCAAGAACATTCATGAACTCCCTAACAAGCTAAATAGTCCATCCATCAAGGCCTAGAGCCTTGCCAAGCTTCAGGTCAGCCATGGCATCTTGCAACTTGCACTAGGTGAAAGGTGCAAGTAGTATATAGTTATCCTTCCTAGTGAGCACTAATTGTATCAAGACCAATAGTGGAATCCTATTCTTACCCCACCAGATGTTGACCCAATAGGCCTAAAAATCCTATGCAATATCTTGCACCTGAACTAGTTCTACCTCTCCCTAAATTAATCGAGGCACCTTCTTCAAAAGATTGTTCACCTTATCTACCGTGAAGAAGAAACAGGTAGGCTTGTCCTTGCCCTTTAGCCATCTATTTCTAGAGTGTTGGTGTCGATAATTGTCTTTCATTTTATAAAGATTTTGTAATTCCTCCAAGAGTTCCTACTCTTCATGGACTAGAGACTTCCTAGCCTTCTACCTCACTTGAACATCCACTAGTTGCTTCTGTAGCATCCCACAATGCATTTAAAAGGTGTACTTCTCCTCCTTTCTCTTTAAACAGATCTCCTTCTTTAAGAGGTTTAATTTATTTTTTTGGAAGTCTCAAGGATCCCCTCCCAAGGGATATCTATCCCAAATTCCAATCATGAATGACTAGCTAAGGCTTTGAGAGCCAAGTCCTCTCAAACTTGAATGGTAAAACAACAAGGTGAGATTGCCATCCTATTTGACACATCAATGATCAGTGATCTGAAATGTGTATTTATTTCCTCATGATCTGCACATATTGCTCAAGTAGGATAGTAGAGCTAACCAATATCATGACACAAGTGAGGTGTTGCAAGTCAAGCAATTGAAGATAAGATCTAAGTTTGAGAACTTCCATGTGTTAAGAGGTGAGTACCTTGATTTTTTTTTCTTTTAAGAGAGAAAGGGAGAGAGAGAGAGAATGCACAATATCATTAGGAACTTGTACACATTTCATGTTGGTTAGAGTGAGGAGCAACGATTTCAAAAAATTAACCAAATCCTCTTCAATCATCCAAATAACAAGCCCACAATTTTAACCCTCATTATCACAAGAATCATCAAAACCCTTGCCATTGATGAGCTTGTCTCCCATATGAGAGCCCTTGATGAGTTTCAATTCAAGGGAAATCAAAATCAAGCCTTCTATTCAAATGAATCCCAAAGAGGTAGAGGGAGGTAAAAGAAGAGGTGGAGAAAGATGGGGACAAAATAGGTCCCAAGGCTAGCCATCATCATCCCAAGAAAATTAGTTCCAAAAAAAAACTATTCCAAAAGATGAGAAAGAGGAAGAGGCTTCCAAAGAAGAAGAGTAGGCTTCTAAAAATATTGAAGATTAGCATTTCAAGGAGGGAAAAGGAAAACAAAAATCAAAATCAAAGAGAAGGAAAGTGATGCCTCAATTGCAAGAAATATGAAAACCTTGAGAAGCCTTATCAATAAAAGGTAGGCTTTCCAATTCTATCCATCAATGAAGGTACTTCAAAAGCTCAAGATGACTCTACTTTCATTACTAGCACATGAGCCCTTGACAAAGGTAAGCAAGTTGATGAAGAACAAGTAAGATATTCAACCTTTATGTGTAGCAAGGATCTCTCATCTTCCACATGAATCCTTGATAATGGTTGCTTCAATCAGATGACACTTGATCTTTCCAAATTTATCAAGTTAAGGAGATGAAGCTTTGGAAGCATATGAATTAGAGATAGAGCTTTTGTTCAAATTGAAGAAGTTAGAGAATGCATTCTCACTTTTCATGATGGTCACATCATTCAAGTAGGTGATTTTTTTTATGTTCCCTTACTTCTAAACTCATTGCATTCCATGAGGTAAATGGTGTTAGAGTAGTTTTTAATGGAAGAGGTTGCATATTAAGAAACCATAATGGATTCATTTGTTTCACCCCAAAGTTATAAAATCATATTTATGCTCTGTCCATTATTAATTTTTTTAAAAATACTTTATCAATCTAGCAAGTATAAAATTCCTCCATTATTATTTCAAGATTAAGGCACAAAATATTAGGGCATGTAAATTATTAATATATCCTTAATATGGTTGTCACAAGCAATAATAGGAGTGAAATGTCAGCCCATCCTAAATGAAGTTTTGGAAATATGTACTTATGGAAAGCATAGGTACTCTCCTCACAACACACACATGCATATAAAGAAGAAACCATTGGAGCTTCTTCACATGGACTTGGTGGGTCCAATGCAATCATCCTTCATCATAAATTCTAGGTATTTCCTCATCATTGTTGATGATGCATCTAGATATGCTTGGGTTTATTTGTTGCAATGTAAAGTTGAGGCTTTCTCCACTTTCAAATATTTCAAAAATCTTGTAGAAAATCAATTGAATTTGAGATTTGAAATTTAGCGGACATAAGTACAAAATTTTAGTTTTAGTTTCAGTTTCATTAAAATCCATCAATGTTATCATTAACATTGTTTGTTTTGCTTGTGTTTTACATCCAAAAGATTGATAGTTGATTACAATGTCAACCATATTAGAGAAAAAACTAAAATTCTAGGAAACTAGAAAATGAAAAATGATGTACAAAAGTGGAGCTACTAGAGCATCCAATACAAAATACAAGAAGGCATTCCATACAAACCAATTGGTTTAAAATAATCAAAACATTTTCTTTCAAATAACAAAAGTCGAGTGACTAAGAAATTTTTCCTTAAAAATCAACATAACCATGATAGTGAGAAAAGAAAAATAATTTGTAACAAACCTTAGAACCTTGTTCCTATAATCAAAGTGTCCTTGTTTGAGGGCCCATAAATTTCTAAAACACCATAAGGCATGAAGGATACAAGCAATAAGAGTTTTATATTTGTGTCGCTTCCACTTGTACTAACTTTGAAAAGTTCAAGAAATTACATCATAAAGGGACATGTAGTTTCAATATGTGTCAATCATGCATATAAGCTCTAGTTATGCATGTTATTATTGAAGCCTGGATTTGTTTATAGGTATTATCATTTTCTCTTGTAATTATTAAATGTGAGACATCTCTTTCCTTGAAGTAAAATGGAATGTGGTTCATTGTGGTGAATGTAATCAATGAGTCTTCTACCCAAGATCTATTAAAGCCAAATGAATTCCCTTAAATGCACTCCACCATTTTTGGAAATGTTGTTATAATTACTCTTCCTTTATTTTTTTGTAGAGAGGCCAATTACTAGCTAGCTAGACTTTGTCATAGATTTTTTTAGGGGGGATGTTGGAACCAAAAATAATTAAAATAATTGGAACACATTAGACATAGATAGGATATTATAGTTGCAAATTCATTTGATTTGTTCTAAATATTGCTAAGAACACTCTGTGATGTTTTAAAACTTGTAACCTGTATACTTCTATTAGATCCAAAGAGTTTACGGATGTAATAAAATTTACTTTCAATTTCAATTTCATAACTAAAATATAGGTACACTCTAAAACATGATCAAATTAGAACTTTATGCCTCAAAATTGCCTATTAGAATTAAATCCATGACTTAGAAAATAAATAATCATGTTCATATCACTAACCCAAGAGATGAACATTTTTACAAAAATCTTTGTAGGTATGTAATAACAATAATGTGGTAGATTTTGTCATAGAAAATAAATAATTATTAATTTGGCTAAGAGGCTAACTTCTAATCAGAGATTTGTAACGCTAAATAATATTTTGTTTATAATTCTCCATGAAGAGCTTATCAGTAATGCTAAATAATATTTTGTCTATAACGCTTTAGGGAGAATTTATTAGTAACACTAAATAATATTTCATTCATAACATTCCAAGGAGAGCCTATCCATAGCAACAAGTAATATTTCATCCATTACACTAACATATTGGCTTCTATGTTTATGTCTTCTTACTATAATGCACAAGGAATAAAATTCGAAAGAGCACATAAGTATGTATGGAAAAAACAATCCATGAAAATTCAAAATAAGTTGTAGCCTAAGATTTAGTACCAAACTTGGAATTAGTTATCCTTCTCATCATGCAATCATAGCAATCTGACTAAAATTGTTAGAGAATACATAGAATTTGGTATAATAACAACTTGGATAATTTTTAATACAATAGATGAACTAAACTTCAACTCCATTTTTGCAAGATTCTCTTGGCCAAATTATAAGTATATATATTAAATATATAACTAAGCTAGTCATAACACTAGGCCAAGAGATACACTTTGTCATAGGAATTATTATAAGTATATAATGGTAATATTGTACAAGGATTTCAATGTGTATAGCAACAAAAACCTTGCAAAATTTCAAGTTGAACAAGAGCCATGACAATAATTATTTAATATTGGTTTTGATTCTTTTAGTAGATCAATTTTAGGATTTCATTATTTTGAAAAAGAAAGAGATTCTCTCAAACCAAATAATAGATATCTGTTATGAACACTCATGGTTGGCGAGTTGGTTAGCTTGCATTACTTTGCATTGAAAATTTCTAAATTCTAAAGATATTTTAAGCATATTGTTAATTATTGCCTTGCTGTAAAAAAAATTACATATTACACATATACAACTATCCTAGATTTGATTTGAAAAAGGTCAAGCTAGTATTTCTTTTCAAATATTTTGGTGTTTCAAAGACGCATCACTTAAAAAAAATGAGCGTGTTTCACGCTAAAATCCAAGTAAAAGCCCTTGCCCAAAGAGAAAAAGTCAGAACGGGTGGGTCACTAGGCTGAGCTCATGATGTTCATGGCATTAGTAAGATTAACGTTTGCATCGGCATCCATAATAATAGATTTTACCGTTATCTCATGTGAAGAGTAAACCAATTTCTATCTAACTTATTCCGTGCGATGGTTAGAAACGTCACTTGAGTTTAGATGCTCAACTACCACCTTTCTTGCCTTGTAACCTTACATATCATATATCTATATTTATAAATATATATATATATATATTATATACCAATTGGAGACCCACCCTCCCACGCTAACAAAGTTTCACCAAATGAACAAAAGCAAGCAAACGACAGCATAGATGAATGGATGGCCATTGGCCTTCTCATTCGTCGTTATCCACACATCATTATGACGTTCACCACGCCTCTAGATTCCCCTTCCATATTAAACCTCCCAAAAGGAGCATCACTTGTTTTTCACTTTCTTATTACCCTTGCACCATTTGCGCGGACGTTTAAATCACACTTTCACTCACATCCTTTCACAAATCCAAACTTGTCTCTGTTTGGTTATTGGAGCGCCAGGCATCTGATTCGATAGAGACCCCCAATAAGATACAAATTAAAGTGAGGCAAGCCAACGATAAACAATTAAAGTGAGGTAACGCAACCTCCAACCCTACTCAGAGCTAGAAAGCGGGCAAATGGAGTAGGGTGACTGGATACTGACCAAATCAAAATGCCAGCCATCACCCAACAACGTCCATTTTCTATGTTTATGTTCCACACCTATAGCTCCACCACTTAGGGTGTTAAAAAAAAAACGTGAGTGACCTTGAGGCTTCCTGGTCATGGTCATCTCATTAAGTGGGGTCCTAGATGGAGGAGGGTCAGTCGACATGGACAAGCAAAGTTCTAATCTCTTTTCAAGTGACCATATTCAAGCTCCAACTTAAACACGAGGGTCCTATTCATTGTATGATGCTCATCTTATCCCTAGGTGTTAAGAAGGTGGATAGCTGATAATTTAAAGCCTAATCACTTTTTCAGTGACTATCCTTAAGCTTGAACCCTAAGCTCATGATGTGTATTCATTGTAATCAAAAGGTAAAACAATGCTCAATCGGGTTATGGTTAGATAGACCAGTAAAAGCCTAAGCTACCTAAGCAAGATTTCAAGTGGAGCTTAAACCCAATTCGTAATGATAATTAAAAACTAAAAACAATGGTTAATCAGTTTATGCTTAACAGTGCATTCACTGGCTCAAAGGGTAGCGTGAAGATAAAGATAAGGTAGATCTTTCCAGAGTAAACCTAAATTTGGTGTTGAACGAGCCAAACCCGGTCCTTGGAGAGAGAGAGCAGCAGGGCAGGGCGGATGAATACAGTAGGGGTTGAAGAGGACAACACCCAACAGCTTTTAAGTTGGAAAGGCAGGAATGATTGTTTTGAATGTTTAGCAAGCAGGCAGGCAGGCAGGCAGCTCTGAAACTAGCCTAAAAAAAGTGGAGGATTGTATACGAAAGAGACGCGAAAATTAGCATACCAGTAATTCTGGACAATATCCGGACTACTTGTGTTGGTGCAGCAGGAGCAGGAGCAGGAGCAGCTGCTGGTAAATTTATGGATTGAGTTGGGCCGGATTCGCACAATTTAAAGGCCAGGCGAGCTTGAAGATGGCAGCAGCTGAGCAGAAGAACAACAAGAACAACAACAACAGGGGCGGAGGAGAATACATGAAAAGGAAGAGGTCCAAGAACTGGACCAGGAACGAGACGCTGAGCCTGATCCGAGCTCGCTCAGACGAGCTGCAGGAGGCCAACAGCGGCGGAGGCAAAGACTTACCAAAATCGCAGCTGTGGCATCAGATCTCGCAGCGCCTGCGCAGAGAAAACATCGGTCGCGACGCGCAGCAGTGTCGCGACAAGTGGGAGAAACTGTCGGCCTCCTACAAACTCAAGAACCCGGCCGATAATCCCTTCTTCCACGCGCTGCATCCGCTGCTATCCAAGAATCCAAAACATTACAAACACCACCGTGACGACGCAGAAGATTCCGACGAAACGGAGGACGAGAACAACAACAACAACAACAACAACAACGATTACGTTTCGCAGTCGGAGGACGAGGAGAACGCCGAGACTAAGGAAGTAGATTTGGTGAAATACGGAGAGTTACTGCATGGAGTTTTAGACCGACAGCAACGATTTTTCCGGGAGCTCATGGCAGCGCTCGACGACCGGCGGCAACGGCGAGATCGCGACCGAGCCGAGTACGAGGAACGCTGGCGAGCCGAGGAGCGAGCCCAGCGTTGCCGGCTCACCGCGGCGCTGTCGGCGCTCGTTTCCGGCTCCGGCTCCGGCGGAGCAGCCGGGGCAGGAAAGCGCCGGTCGAAGAACTGGAAACGGGCGGAGGTCGCGGCGCTGATCCGGCAACGGTCCCGCCTGCGCGATCGTTTCGGTCGCCGGAGCTTCGGGAGGCGGGTGGCGACGGCGGTGGCCGCGGCGTCGGCGTCCGCGTCCGCGTCGGCGTCGGCGTCGGCGTGGGAGGAGGTCTCGGAGGCGCTGCGTCGGGAGGGGGTTGGCCGCGACGCGAAGCAGTGCCGCGAGAAGTGGGATAAGTTGGTGGCCGAGTACAAGGACGTGCTCCTCCGGCGCAAACCGTCCGGCACCGTTTCGCCGTCGGCGGCGTTCCCGTACTTCGCGGACGTGGCCGCCGTTCTGGCCCCGCCGGTCGTCGCGTCCGCTCAGGCGTCCACGTCCGTGGCCGTGGCAGTGGCCGTGGCCGCGGAGACACCGGCGTCACCGTCGCCGTCGTCGGCGTCCGGTTCGGCTTCGGCGTCGGCGTCCGTAGCAACGGCCGTTGCTGTGTTGTGAAGTCACTGAAATGTTATTGGAGTGTGATGGCATGGGCAGTGAAGTGAAGCCTCCTCGGCTTCCGCAGAGGTGTGGGAAGAAAGTCAAATTGGTTCAGATCCTGGGCTTGGAATTCGCCGGTATTTCTATGGACGTATATGCGATTTGAAAACGTATTATACAGTTTATTTTTTCATCAATATCCGTACGGCGAAAATATATGATTTAAACATCGCAGCAGGTCTGGGCCCAGGTGGGGTAGTTCTAAAATTCCAGCCGCTGTACTGATGTATTTAGGGCATGTCTCGGTTACCAATAATTGCTTCAATTTCACTGTAGGATATGCGATGTTATCCAAGTTCTCTACGTACTACGTTGTTTTTTGATTTTTTTGGGTTGTTTAGCCAGGCGAATGTTTCCACTCCCAGTAATATGAATATGCTTAAAAACAAATTTTGCAATCTCACATTCGCAGGCAAAGACTTTGTTTTACAATAGGTTGGTCTATTGTAAAGTTGAAAAGTTCGTTCTTAGCTTAATTAAGTTTTAAGCCAAGATACTTGTCTACACACCGCAAAAAATAGTTACATGAAGCTTACGCACATAAGTTGGCTTTTCATTTAAGAAAAGAAAACTTTGATGTAGAATGTAGCTACCTGTGAGATTGAATCCCAATGCTTGAGAGTTGCCAGTATCTCTATATCAACACCATTTATTTCATGAAATCTTTGGAAATGTTGCTTCCTTTTGGGTGTGCTTGGAGAAGGGTGAGGGGGCAAGGTAGGAGCTAGTTGCAGAAGTGGGTGTTGAAAGAATTGCAAAAGCACTTAATGTATCTACAACATCTGTACCAGATGTATTTTCACTTTGAGATGTTAAAATGTCCATAAGAGCTATTAGCAGAAGATTGAGTATAGCCCAGCATGACTAGTGCAAACTAGGCAACCGATTTTGGACATTTTTGATTTTCAGGATAACATCACTGTAACCCAATTGGAGCTACTCAAAGCAAAGGGCAAATGCATCATCTTGGAAAGGCAACTCAAAATGGCTCAAGCACAAAACCAATGCTTGGTTGTGGAGGCTGTTGTACTACATGTCTGTTTTATTGATCTCACACTCCTTAGCCCTATAATAACTAGAGATGAAGCTTTTTAGTAGCTTCAAGAACAATTAAAACAAGCTAAGGAGGGAATGGTAATGGCCATCTTCAACTAGTTGGTACCAAAAGCAAAAACCTACTTAGTTCAAAAGGACTTGGTTCAAATGCACTAAGAAAGTGAAACACTGACCATAGAAAACCATCACCTATGAAATGTTGATACACAAAAATAATAGATGCAGGAATTTATTCATCAACAGTAGGAGCAACTCGCAAGAGTGAACATAGAATTGAGGAAATTTGTTGTAGAGAATCACAATCTATCTATGAAGGAAGTTTGTGCCTTACATTAGAAATCTGCCATTGAAATCATTGCCTGGAAAAACGAGGCTCTCAAATTTAAGAGAGTTAAAAATCACTACTATGACTATGTTGGCTTGTAAAAAGAAGTGAATGAGAAACATTTCCAAGTGGCTAAGGCAACAGTAAATGAGGTCCTCTAGGAACTTAGTAAGGAAGAGAGGTATGGCAGCCCATCATTGATGAGATAGATGTCTATAACAAAGTAGAGATTCTCTTGAAGGAGTTGCAAATCAAAGAAATGACAGAATATATGGAATTGACCAATCTTTGATATGCAAACCTAGCGATGCTGACTACTAGATGACCATGGTCAGAACTTGAAAAGCAGGTGGCTAGCTTGTACTGGTTGTGCAAGGTTGAGTTCAAGTATCATAAGGACATCAAGCAAAAGCTTGAGATGGAAAACACTAAACTTGAAGTTCTTAAGGCATGATTCATTGATCAACGATCAATTATCAAGAACTTGGCTAGGGAATGAATGATTACCAAGAGCTATAGAATGCAATTAGGGCATTCAACATTGAGCACAAACAATTTGCTACCGAGTTCATCAATGCTAAGGAGCTATTCCCAACAATTCCCTATTCTTGGGATTCTAGCTTAGATTGGCAAAGCTATGTGGACCATGCACAATCCTAGGTGTAAGAAGGAGAAAATGAAAGCATTGTTGGATGCTTTTTGCCTCTCACCAGAAGTTGCAGTAGCAGTTGGATAGTCACAATAACCTCGACCACTGCATGTGCCTAAAGCTAGAGAAGGCCCATTGGAGCCTTAGGAGCCTCCATCGCCTAGGACCGTGTGATCTTTTCAAAAAATCTTTATATCATCAAAGGATGTGCTATTTGATTTTTTTGTTTGATGTTTAATTTTGTGTCGTGAACACCCCAATTTGTAATTTTGTTGAGCTATACATCCAAGCACTCAGTTTTGTCATGTAGTCTTGTTAGGTCATATGCTAGTCAATAATCCCATACTTTCCCAATTTTGTAAAGAACCCAAGGACAAGTTTTCATTTAATCATGGGGGTATGATAATTTGTAGATTAGCCACGTCAATGAAGCCTTATCGACTAGGCCTTGTCAACTAGGCCCCGTTAATGCCTTGTTTTATGCATTGATGTGGCCCCATTGACATATGGTGTGTTCTTGCCTATAAATACATTCCAATTCACTGTGTTTAGGCATCATTCAGCCATCGTTGTAGTGAAACTCTTGCAGTTCTTCCATTTGAAAGTTAGAATATTTTCTTGAGTGTCCACAACATGAGTCATTGAGTGTACATATCTTTATTCAAGCACTGTTGTACCTAAGGATGATAATGTGTGTGGCAATAAAGATGAGCTTCTTGATAAATCTTGCAGCATTTTGGATATCTTAAATATTTTATTCATGCATTTAATGCTTTCAATCATTATTCAATGTTCCCTAGTAACTAAGCTAATTAAGTATTTAAGCAAGATAAGCTGAATAACAATTAAGTAAATATATAAGTACGACCGCTTCGAGCATGTGTATGACTTTTGGTAATCCTAGTAGCACTTAATGCTTGGTAACCCAGCAATGTTATATGTGTTCAGGATGTGTATGACAAGTGGGACTAGATACTTATGTTAGGACTAGTTGAACAGTAATTAGACCATTAGATTAAATTAGGTATTAAATTACTTTATTCTCTATTTTGTTTATTTTAAGCACTAAAATTATAAAATATAAAATGACAAAAATCATGTGACTCATAGCAACTTGTGATATTTTCAACAACATGGTATTTTCATCAACATGGTACTTTTAGCAACATTGTGACTCATAGTGTTACTAGATTTATCAAAGATATTTTCAAATAACGCATCATGTGACTCCAGCAACTTGTGATATTTTATGTTCCATACTTAGAAGACTTTGCAGTTTGTTAAATAACCAAGTAGCAACTTGTTGTGGTTGTAGGTTTAAATTTCCATAGTGTGCTTGTGAACATAATCATAACATGTTTTACCTAATGGATGAAGATGTGTTATTAACAGTTCCATGTTATCAAACCATCATCTAATTGGAGGAATGTCATTCAAAGTTGTAGTTTGAATTCTATTAATAATATGAACAACATAATATATGACTTGTATCCACAATAATTTTAGCACTTAAGCATTACTTAATGTGCATCTAATCATATTTGTTATTAATCTATTTTTTCTTTCTACAACACTATTTTTTTGTGGTGTATATGGCATTGTGCATTCTGGCTTTATACCATGATCATTACAATATCTTTTAAACTCATTTGAGATGTATTCTCTATTGCCATTAGATCTTAAAATATTTATTTTAACATTCTTTTTATTTTTGTATCTCAACTTAAAATATTTAATTTTTTTTAACACTTATATCTTTAGGAACATTTCATAAAGCGATGTCATTCCACTAAAATCATCAACAAAGATAACAAAATACTTTTCATTCATTATTTCTTATAGTAAGAAAGGTCCACATACATCTAAATATATGATTTTAAGTATTCATGTAGTTCTAATCTCATGGTGTTGTGTAAATGGTAGATAGTGCATTTTTCCAGAATACAAGAGGCATACTCAAATACTTCATTTTCTTCAAATTTAGAAATCTTAGGATAAAGCTAATGGATCTTCTTTAAGATTTTAAAATTTACATGCCCAAGTCTTAGATGTTAGTTTCTCAATGAATCTTTATTTTCCATCATATAAATTCTTTGAACTTAGTGATTCACTAATTTGAATATACCATTGCATGCAACACTGTGAGCTACAACAAAACTTCCATGATGAACCATGCAATAAGATGTGTTATGGTTATTTTTCTCAAAGTTAACACTTAGACCTTCATTTGTTAATTAAAATAATGAAATTAAAGTCATGGAAAATTCTTTGTCATAACCACCATTTTAGTTTTAATCCTGAAACTATCAAATACCCACTTTTAACAATTTTAATCAATTGACCATCTCCAACTTTTACATAATGTGGATCTGGCATATTCTTTACAGTCATTAATAATGACAAGTTTCCTATAAAATGATTTAAGGTACCAGAATTGATATACATAGAATTATTTGAGGTATCATTTGTGGTGATGACATTAAATTCCATAGTGAGAGATTAATCCTTTTCTTTTACAACATTGGTAGTTCTAGGATTTGATTCAAATTGTTTTTCACTTTTCTTATTCAACTTTTTCACCTAGTTTTTAACAAACTTATTTGCTTGCCTTTTTGCCATAACTTTAGCCCTAGGATTATTGGGATTATCATATCAATGATTCATATCATAATAATCTTATTTTTTACAAATATAAAAATACCTTAACACTCTCTACCTTTTCTAGCTTCCTTTAGATTTAACCACCATTACTTAAGAATTTGCTTCTAATTTTGAGACATACTCATTCATATCTACTTCTTCGAGGATCTTTACATACAAATCCATCATGGTGTAGGTATTCCATCCATTTTTCATGGTTTTTTTTTCTAAAGACATTATATTATGGTAATAGCATCTTGAGTAAATAAAATTTAATGGTTTCATTTGACACGTGTGTATCTTGAGCTTGTAATCTAGCTTATAATATTAACATCTTCTATATAAGGGTGGTCACTAGTTCACCTTCTTTTAAATATATTGAATTTAATTGGTTCTAAAGAGATACCAACTTTGATTCATTCTTGACTTCAAATATTTTCTCTAGTTTTTTTCACATTTTATATGTAGAATCTTGTTTCTTCATTGATTGCACAAATTCACTAAACACACTCAATGTAATTAAAATCTGTGCAATCTTGTTTTCATCATCTACTACAGAGGTTTCAATAAGGGTTCCTTCTAAGCCATTTTCTTGAAGTAGAAATCTCATTTCCAGGTTTCAAATATGATAATTTAATGCTTTTAACACTTGAAGTAGAATACATAACAATCATAACTATTCAAATTACATATCAAGGAGCAGACGCAGACCATGCAGGAGCAGACGTAGACGCAGACGTAGACGCCGACGGAGGGGCCACTGCAGGAGCAGCCGGAGCACTGACAGGCGCTGACACAGGAGCAGACAGAGGAGCAGAAGCAGGACCAGCGGGTGCGCGCACACCAGCAGGAGGACACTACAGAAGACTCGCAGCAACCTCCGCGGGCGGACGAACAACGTGGCCAACAAGAACCGTCGACTGACGGGGGACCACACCAACCCACTGCCCTCACCAAGGGTTGCATTACGGCCCACTCTCGGGCCGCAGACACTTTGCACCTTTAGGTCACCCAGCCCCCCACTGAGGGGGTCCGCACCTTGCAACGGAGCCTCATTGGTCGTTTCGTGTCACGGGGTGCGCGGCCACGATTGGACCTGGTCAAGCGCTGGGCCCGTGAACAGTGGCAGGTGGGAGAGGTCGGGGTGAGGAGCCTGACCCCCTGACCTCATGCTGTTCATCCTTCCCTCCCGGTAAGCCCGGGACTCGGTCCTACTGGGGGGCCCGTGGTTCTACGGTGCGAGGGGTTTGGCGTTGACCCCCTGGAGACTAGGGGCCCATCGGGAGACCGACCTATTTGCTAAAGCGCCAGTCTAGGTACGGGTCTCCCGCCTCCCTTGGGAGCTGTGGAACCTTGAGTTTCTGCGACAAGTCACGGATTTTTTCGGGGAGTTCATTGCTTTTGACCAGGTCACCATGTCCATGGAGTGCATGGGCCTCGCTCGATTCTGCGTTTGGCGCCCGTTGACGAAAGAGAACCTCATCTGGGAGGTGATTCTGGAGCTCCCTGGAGGGGAGGAGAAACTCGAGGTGACTTTCGAGAATTTGGAGATGGTAGACGGCCCACAGAGCCGCCCGGCCACCCAAGGACCCCTCCGGGCTGGTTGCGCGAGATGCGGCAAACCTGGGCACCAGGTGGCCGCTTGTCGCTTGCCAGGCTGGGCGCAACCAAGACCCCAACCCCGACAGCTCTTTGAAGGTGGCGAATGGGTCACCATTGGATGCAAAGGCTGTTTACACCAGACCCCCAATGCGGCACCCCACCAGAACCCCCCAGAAACATGACACCAACAAGCTGCCCCCCCACCCCTGCCTCCCTCCCAGAACCCCCTACACAACGATGCCCCCCCTGCCCCCCCTCCAAT
>MNCI01002363.1:95713-149026 GCA_015680685.1 Gnetum montanum
GCAACTCCTCCTGGACAACCCACTACACCCCCCTGTCACCTCCACCAACCATCACCCCTGAAGAAGCGACTGAGCTCGAGCTTCCTCCCCTTGGCGACTGGGTAAACGTGGTCCGGGGGAGCTCAAAGACGCGCAAAGCTCTGAAGCCGATAGCCACACCTGTCGCTCAGGGTGGCAACCTGGGACTGCTCGGGGGAGACCGTCGCCCAGGAAGGCCTAGTGAGAACCAAACCTGAGGAAAACAGACACAAAGGAACATCGACCTAGGTTTACAACAGACCCTCCGGGAGGTCTATCAACGCCGTACCCCCAGTCACCCATGAAGTTGCTCAGCTGGAATTGTAGGGGACAGGGTACCCCGTACAAAAGAAATACCCTGCGCAGGATCGTTCAGGCCGAGAACTGTGATATTGTCTGCCTCCAGGAGACAAAGCTACAGGCAACGGAGGCAAATTTCCTCCATTGGACCAGGTGGAATACCCAGATGCACCCCTCCTTTGGCAGAGCTAGTGGCATGGCTACCATTGCTCGGTACACCATGAATCTCGTGGACGCTTCCCATTGGTCCCTCACTGTTCAGCTCCCCTCACAGGGGGTCTGGCTGACCAATTTCTATGATGCCCAGAATTGGGAGCAGCGCATCCAGGAGTTGGCGCGGGTGGCATAGCTGATTCTGGACCACAGGTCTTGGATTTTAGCTGGAGACTTCAACCAGCGCCTGCACCCGTGGGAGAAGTCAGGGGGAGCTGCCCCCCCACCACCCGGTGCTGCTGAGTTCCAAGATTTCCTGTCAACTTTCTCTTTGGTCAACCTGCCCATTGAGAATTGTCGTTTCACGTGGAGCAACTGACGGAAGGGCCCGAATCGGGTCCTCACCCGTATTGATCGGATTTGCATTAGCACGGACATGATACTTCGTTCCTCGGTACGGGTGATCGGGCATGAATAGGTGGCTTTTGATCACCGCTCGCTGACAGTTACCATTGGACCGGCTAGGCTAGGCACCTTGCACCCTTTTCGCTTCGAGGCGTCATGGTTGACCAAACCATGGTTGAAGCCGATGGTGGAGGTGATCTGGACGGACTATCAGTCTGGTAGGAAGGACCCCCGGAACTTCGTGCGGGAAGCGTTACTCCGGCTGAAGTGGGCTATCAAGGCCCGCCTAATGGCGAACAAGTTTTCCTTCCGCATTGGTCAGCGTGAACTCCGGGACCTGCTCGGTAGGATTCAAACCTTGCAGGAGGCGGGGGAGGATCTCCATGCAGAGGAGCAGCGAACGCTGAGGCAGCTACAGGCCCTGGATCAGGAGGAGGAAACATACTGGCGGTAACACTCCCAGGTGCGCTGGATTCAGGACGGCGACCGGCAGACCAGATTCTTCTTTGCCATGGCCAAGTCGCGGGGAGGCGGCATGCCTAAAAGTCTTCGAAACCAGGACGAAGACATCGTTGATGACCTGCAGCGCATGGCACAGATGCTGGCACAGTATTGGGGGGGATTTGGGCTAAACGTCCTATCAGGCCGGTCTCGGTTCCAGTCCCACGAGTGCTGTGCGCGTAAGATAATGCGCGGCTATTGGCTCCTTTCTCCTGGCAGGAACTCACAACCACGATCCAAAGCATGCCAGGAGGGAAAGCACCTGGGCCCAATGGATGGACCCTCGAATTTTTCAAAACTTTCCTGGATATCGTGGGGCCCAATCTACTGGACGCACTAAACCTCATGCTGGCCAGGAGACAGATCCATAGGGAGATAAACTGTTCACGAATTGTGTGCATCCCAAAATAGGTTGACGCACAACGACCTGAGCAGTTTTGCCCTATCGGAGTGTGCAACGTGATCCTCCGAATCTTCTCAAAGTTGTTGGTGCATCGGCTTGCGCCACTCATGCCCAAGCTGGTGGGAAAGAACCAAGTGGGCTTCGTGCAGGGTCGGGTCATCCAGGACCAGATCCTCTTCATGCAGGAGGTGGTCCATTCAATCAGAAGCTCGGGTTACCCGGGCCTTTGTCTCAAGCTGGAGATCACAAAGGCTTACGACACCCTAAGTTGGGAGGCTCTGCAGACCATCATGCTGCATAAAGGCTTCGACCCGCAGTTCACCCGATTGTGCATACACATGCAATCCTCGGCGGGCTATTCCTTTGATGTGGGGGGGAGGTTGTGGGGCCTTGCGTCCCCTGGGAGGGGGCTGAGGCAAGGGGACCCACCCTCTCCCCTCCTCTTCATCATTGCCATGGACCTGATGCAACATTACTGTAGTACATCCGGGGTTGATGGGCTGAACATTGCGGGGGTGACCTGTCGGGCGGAGCATTATGCGAATGACACAATGCTGCTTAGTAGGGCAGCGGTCCCGCAAGCCTGATGCATTAATTTGGTGTTGGATCGGTTGGCTGCGGAGCTGGGGTTGGTTGTCAACAAGGCGAAGTCCGCAGTCTATTTCGTGAACGTGGATGAGCAGGTCCAAACGAGGGTGACGCAAACGTTGGACATTAGGCCAGGGACTCCCATCAACATTTACCTTGGCATCCCCCTTTTTTGGTGGGGGCGATCGACGACGTGGGGCCCCCTGCTGGAAAAGATGGAACGCCGGACCAACCACTGGGCTAACAGGTTCCTGAGCCGCAAGGGACGTCTACTGGTGGCTGCTGGGATCCTCATGGCCATTGCGCGTTTCGTTGCTGCGGTGGTCGCCCCCTGGTAACTTCATCAATGCCGTTAACGCATTGGTTCGACACTTTGTTTGGGGGGGGCAAAGGGGGGAGCAAGCTACACTTGGTCCGTTGGGAGCAGGTGGCGCGCCCACGAGACGTGGGCGGCCTGGGAATCATGACTTTTGAGGATGAGTTAATGTTGGGGCGGCAACGACTCGTCCTCCGGCTCGTGCGGCCGCATCGGGACTCAGTCCTCTAGATTGATGTCATTCATAATAAATACGTTCGCTGGGAGGTGACAACGCGGGACTCCAAGTCCTGGCAGATGGTGGCCCGGCACGAGCGTGACATGCAGACCTCAGGCTGGGCGCATCTTGAGCCAAGAGCCATCATGGCAGCGAAATACCCTCGATGCGACACGTGGCAGAAGATTTGGAAAGGAAGGCTGCCAGAAAAAATTAAATTTTTTCTCTTGCTGCTACAGCACGACGCGCTGCCAGTTAGAAATTTATTGAGGTGGCGTGGGGTGATCGAGGCGGACATGTGTCCGACATGCAGGGGTGCAGGGGAGACTATCGCACACTTTGTACGCGACTGTCCCTGCACGCGCGACGTGTGGCGCGCGGCCACTGTGCCCCCCCGAGGCATGCGACTGGGGATTCATGGGCCATCCTACTTCTGTGGATGGTATGGAAGGCTTGCAACAATCTTATCTTTCGGCAGCAGCGGTGCCCCCCTCCGCAGCGGCTGGTCTTGCAGGCGTCCTGCACGTGGAAGGAAATCGAGAACGTCATGGGACAAACACCCACGTACGAGCCTGACTGCGCCGTTTTTCAGGATTTCGAGGAGCTCTGGTAGCTGGTGATTCAATGTGGATGGGATGTTCCTCTGCAGCGGCTTGTGGGGGACCCAGATTTGGCTGATGATGCCTTCTTCTCCAACTGGGTCAACGACTGCACCTTCTTCAGGGGGCGAGAAATCAGGGTCATGGAGGCGGCTATCGCCAGCTGTCTGGGGACCCCCATCGCTGGGGAAACCATCCTACCGTCAACCCATGGCCTCCAGGACGCAGAGATGTTCTTCAATGGGACCATCCCCAGGACCAAAAGTCGGCAGGTGCCTAGATCTGCTCTCCCCCGCCTTTGGGCCAGCGGGGTGGACCTGGTGGAACGGTACTTTGTCTAGTCTGGCAATGGGTCCAAGCTGCAGGGCCTGCACTTCACCTTCCTCCATTGCCTAAAGACCGATGGCTAGGTCAACCTCCCCCTCTATTTTAAGGAGGCCCTTCGCCTCAAACGCTGGGGTAAGCACTCGAGGGTGATTTTGGCTTTGTGGCGGGAGGCGGAGGGGGGGCAGCAGCCCCCCCTGCCCTCCCTCGGGGGAGTTGCTCCCCTGGGTCTTCAGGGGGGGGGGGAGGCGGATCCCTATCCCTGGGGTGCTCACGTAGTGTGGGGTCATCGGGCCCCGAGGGCACGGCGCCCCCCAAGTGGCAGGCCGGGACGACCTCCGCCCCCCAGAACCCTCTCCCCCCCCCCNGGCCTTGGCCCAGGCCCGCAACGAACTGGAAGCCCAGTTCCAAGCTAGGGAGCAAGAGTGGGCTAGACATCAGGACCTCATGACGGAGGTGGCCAAGGCCAGGCTGGCCGACGAAATCAGAGCCCAGGTGCGGGAGGAGCTTGCATAGGAGGCGGAGTCCCAGAGACAGCGGCAGCAGGCGGAACAGGAGGAACAGGCCCGACTTAGGGAGGAGGAAGAGCAGAGACAGCTGCAGCTCGACCGCGCTCACGAACATAGCGCCCGGCAGTGGCTGCGGGGGGGACGTTGCCCATACCTCATGTTAGGTATTAGCAGCGAAAGTTCCTGGGGTAGCCTTCGAAGGCACATCCACCGAACCTCAGCACAGTGCCACCTTGACGCGGGCACTTCCACGGATGACAGAAATAGAAGGCAGGCGGCCATGCAGGGTCTCCAGCATGCTGCCAGTTTCATGGACACGGAGGAGCACCGCAATACCTTGGACCTCCTGCATGAGTTGATTTGGGCGGATTGTGCCTGTAAACAGCTCCCCACCAACCCCTAAGGTGGTGGGGGGTCATCGGCCATCGGGGGGGCGCCCCCCCTTCCGCCGCCAGGGGGGCGCCTCCCCCCCAGTCTCCAGTTTCTGTTTTGAGTTTGCTGAATTTTGCTGTTTCTTCCGGGGGGCGCCCCCCTGGGCCTCCCACCCCCCCCGGTGGGGCCGCCGCTGGCGACCTCGGTTGTAATCTTATGTAACATAATTTGATCTTTCATAATAGAATCCCGAATACTTTCTCAAAAAAAAATGCTAAGTAGAAAACATGAAAAATAACATGGGAAGAAAAAACATTTCGAAATTTAGTGATATCTACTTAGTTATAATACCTTACAAATAAAGAATCATCCCCCAAAGGCTTAATACTCATCCCACCAAGGTGTATAATTTGAGGAATGTCTACTTAAGGTGTATAACCTTATAGATAATTCTTTGAAAAATCAAAGAGGCATATTAATTGTTAGCATGGAGAATTTTCCTAGTCCTAACAACATTTACCTTAATTTCAACATCTGTACTTGAACTTAAAATACAAAAGTATTTGAGGTAGTAATAGAAAATGTTCATGAAATACCAACTTTTGTAGGAAAGAAATATCCAATAGAAAATGATAACACAAATTTTCTATCATATTATCCATCATGATTGACTTTAAGTTAAGAATCTTTACCATTAGCTATAGCTCACTTGTCAACATAAATTTTAATTTTTGAGTTGATAATATTCTTATCTGATAAGAAAAAATTTGTCTTACAAGTTATCTTTTCAGACTAATTAATACTTTCTAAAGTACTAGTAAAACCATTCATAGAAGCTTCCATCTTCTCTATTTTTTTTTATTGCTATTAGATCATTATTATTATTCATGTTAACTTGATTTTTTAAATCTTCAATTTCATATTTTTTTTATCTTTAATTTCAACACATATTTTCTTTTCCTTAGCATTTTTTTCTTAAGCGGAAAAGGACAAACATTAAACAAATATCCTTCACAATGAAAAAAGTTGCAAGAATTAAGAAGATTATAATGTGTAGTTGGTTGAATATAAGTTTCACCTACTTGTAAGACCAATTTTTTTATGATTAAAAAGATTAATTTTAACAAAAAAAAATTTACAAAAATTAAATGTTGTAGACATAGATTCTATATGCTTAATGTGACCAAAAAGACTAATAATTTTTAGCTTAGCTTTTTGAAAAATCAATGGAAGATTAAATAGGTTAACAAAACATGGAACTTTAGAATATTCTTTAAAATGGACATCATAATCTAGAGTTTATTTATGAATGATTCACATTGCATGCTTATGTATAAAGGATCCTATATCTAGCGCATGTTGCAACATCAAAACATTACTTAGCTTCACAAACAAAAAAATGAGAATAATACTTAGCATAAAGGACTTGAATGTCATGTTTTTACATCACATTATTTAACTATGAAGTAAAACTTTACTTATGAGGTAGGTAACTAAAATTTGATCGAACACATATCGTGATGTAAAATTAGTAACTAGAAACTCATATATATCACTAGAGAGAATAGAATTAAATGTCTTAGATGTGTTAACATTATTAAAATAAGGTATTACAAATTTTTGCTTACTAACTTATAAATTTTTATTTTGAGAATTAGTAAAAATTTTTACATTAATAGATGATGAGTCCTATCAAGGGTTACATCGAGAAAGTCCTCGTTAACATGGCCCTGTTGATGTGACCTCATTGATGCAATCATGTCGATGTGGGATTTGATACGTTGATGTGGCCCCATCAATGCAATGTTTGTTTTCGCTTATAAATACGTGCTTACCAGCCGCATTTATGGTAACAAGTCTAATAGTTGTAGTGGAGCTCTTATAGTTTTCTTGTCTAAAAGTTAGAATATCTTTCTAAGTGCTTGTAGTAGGAGTCAAAGAGTGTACAAATTTTTATTCCAACATTGTTGTACCTAAGCATGGTAGTGTATGTGGCAAAAAATATGGGCCTCTAATAAACCTTGCAACACTTTGAAATAGATTAATTATTTTCTTTATGCACTTAGTATTTTATGCAATTTTCTTTAATGCTTTGAGTAATTAAATAATTAATTAAGTAATAAATTAAGCTAGATTAAATAGTAATAAATTAAGCACATAAGTATGACCACTTCAAGCATATGTTTGATGCTTGGTAATCCTAGTAACACTTAACGTTTGGTAACTCAGTATTGTTAAATGTGTTTAGGATATGTACAACAAGTGGAATGGATGCTTATGCTAGGATTAGTTAGATATTAGCTAGTTAGATTGAAGTAGTAATTAAATATCTTTAATTCTATATTCTTTATTCTTAGGTGACTTAGAACATAAAACATGAAAATAATAAAAATCATATGCCTCAGTTGCACTTAACCATACCTTTGCATTTCACAAGTGTAATTGGGAAGACAATGATTGCAATGGTTAGTTTTACTTCTTAGAGACTAGTGTACTTAGAAGGCTATAAGTCCATGGAATTTGATTGGATCACGAGTAAATGCTTAGTGATTCATATGGTTGGGTGTAGGGTATACTCACCGCTCATCATTGGTGCCATTGTCGGGGACTTGTAGTTTGATACATGTTCTATCTAGGACTTAGTGAAAATTATTTGAGGTCATTGAAATGAACCCTAAAGTGCCAACCATGGTAATGATTTGAAAATAAAAATAATATTTATAATTAACCCACAATAAATTTTTCTTTTAGTCCACAATGTATTCTTCTCATAGGCATGATGAATCAAAATTTCCAATGCCTTAAGAATTCAAAGTGGTGTATGCTCATCCAAATGAGTTTGTACTTGATTTCACCTTTATATTGCATCAAGATGAACAGCTGTAATGGAGAGATATGGAGGGCAATGTTGTGTTGCCTTTCGATCGATTTGTTCCTGGGATGCTACTTCAAACTCTTAAGAAATTGGGTATCTAAGATCTCCATGATGAATATATTGTGCAGGATCATGACTATTGGGACTACCATCCCATTGAAACATAACAAGAAAAGCACCATGAAGCTATGAATGGGGAATAGTTCACTAACCCCTTGTTCCTACTAAACCAAAATGACAAGAAGGATCTCCCCTTTAGGGGTTCTCAACATGAAAATTATCCACCCCTTAACTCTAGTGAAGGAGGCTTGAACCCATACTTACAGTCCACTATCAAGAATCCTAGTTCAGGAAAAAGTGGAATTTAAGGCAAGGGCTTGGGTAAGCATCATGATGATGATAAAACTGATGATCATGATTGTGAAAAGTAGAGAGGAGATGGTAGATACTATGGTGGTGGTAGTCCTCCTTTTTCTTTATCCTCTTTATCTGCATCTTCTTCTTTCTCCTTTGAATTTGATCAAAATCACAGGGAATGAAACTATGATGAAGGTGGATGGTGGGATAATAATGATGGTAGGCCCTACCATAATGAACGGGTAGTAGAGGGCATCATAGGCATCATCGAAATCATGATGATGATGAACCTTTGCTTGCAACTCAAAGCATGCTAAACATCACAAAGGTAATCAAAATTCCAACTAGGCATATGAAAGGTAGTAGAATCAAGAGGTTGAATATGAATAATATCCTTAGATTTGAGGGGGGATATAACTTAGATCCACAAATCCATCTTCAAGCCTTTAATGATGCCTATGCCTTGCAGAACATAGATAATGATTTGTAGAAACTTAAGTTGTTTCTCAAGATACACATAAAAGAAGCAGAAAGTTGGTGTTGCTCATTGGAGCTGGAATCAATTCATAGATGGAGTACAATGCTTGAGCTATTCAATGATAAATATTAGTTATACTCCAGATTTTCCAATTTGAGAAAGAAAATTTAAGGTTAGTGACAAGGAATACATGAACCCTTGGATGTAGCCATGGGTAGGTATTATTTCCTTTTGTATAGATGTCCTGGCCATGGTTATTCTTAGTGGGAGTAGCTTTGCCATATCATAGATGGACCATGATCAGAAACAAAGAGAAAATTTGGAATCTATGACCAAGGAAGACTATCAAAATTAAGGGTCCATCAAATTCAAAGGTTGATTGAGTAGGTTGTAAAAGAAAAAGGTGATTTGAGAAAATAGAAAAGTGTTGAAGAATATAACTAGGATCCTTCCATCAAAAAGAGGGAGGTTTGATTCTATGATAGTGAGGGGGAGGCACCACTTGATGAAGTGGTGTAACGAAACCTTACCAATTCAAAAATTTGTGTATGGAATTTTAGCTAAGGTTGACAAACTGTGGGAATCTTTGGAAGAAAAATTTCAAATGACTCTAAAAATTACAAAAGAATCTAAAGAGAAAGGTAGTGATCGTGACCGTAGGAGAAGAAAGGAAGCTAAACATGCCTATTAAAGGGGTAAACAAAAAGTTGTTATGGAGTTAGAATTAGATGATGATGGTGTGTATGACATCTAACAATATGAACATCTCAAGAAATGTTGCCCTGTTGTGTCACACTTATAGGAATCTAGGGTGTATGCTCTGAATCCTAGACTGGCACAAAGGAAAGCACTCAAAAGACTACCTTATCCTCAAGGCAACCTAAGGTAGTTCCATTAGCAACAACATGCTTATTATCCAAGTGGAGCTCCACCACAATTGTATGAGTAGTGCCATTAGTGGCAACACCTATAGTCATGGGGGAAGCCACCACTAAGGTAGCAATACCCTTATAGATAATCTAATCCATATTAGTGCTATGTTTAGCAACCCATATCTCCACATGACTCTTCCAGTTATGGTTCCTTCCAGCATCACTACTACCCTCTAGAGTACTACAGAACTCATTCTCTATCTCCTAGAGGAAGTCCCCATATCCTTATCACCTGTTAAATCCTTTAGCACATGTCCCTCCATCCTTAATCCAATTATTACCTACTCCATCCATGCAGGGTGAAATTCCCACATAGTTGTAACAACGTAATGCTACCAAGGTTATTAACTTACAACTAGTTCCTCACCTGAGTGGTTCAAAAACTAGATAATGTAAAAGATCATTCTTCTGAATCAATAGCCCTACAAAGTCCTCAAAAACTCATGTGACTGATTACCTTGTGTCTTCTTCATCCTCTGCATCCATTCCTTTCAAGAGCCCTTCAAACCAAATGCCTCCCAAGTTTCACATAGTTATGTTAACCCATGTTGTATTTGATTGGATCAAGGCTAGCATCCTTCCCAATAAAAGGATTAATCCTGGCAGTCCTCTCATCTACTTGCAAATTACTGGAAATGAGCCATGCAAGGCTCTTCTTGATTCAAGTTCTAGTGTNGTTAATCCTGGTAGTCCTCTCATCTACTTGCAAATTACTAGAAATGAGCCATGCAAGGCTCTTCTTGATTCAAGTTCTAGTGTCAACTTAATTTTTCATGAAATGTATCAAGCTTGGAACCTACCTCCTCTCAAGAAGAACAACATCTATTTAGAATTGGTAGATTAGCCCATCACTGTTCCCTTGAAATTAGTGGAGGATATCATGACCATTATTTGTGTGTGGTCATATTCTTCTAATTTCTTGGTGATCAAGGTTGACAATTGCAAAGGGAACTTCCCAATAATTATTGGAAGGGCTTGGTTGAGCACTATTGATGCATGAATGGGCATCAGAGATCTTTCCTTGGAGATTTCCAAGGAAAATGCATTTCAAAAGATTGAGAAGAAGAGAGTTCCATGCATTACATACAACGATATTAGGTGTAACTATGTCTAGATAGTGTGAAGATGAATCTGAAATCAAAAAGTGCCTATACATAGCAATCAAAAAATAGGAGGGCACCTAGTGGTTAACAACTGATTTTGAAAGTAACACACTTTGCATAAAACCTACTAAGAGCCTAACTTGTCCCTATGTTAAAGACATGGATGAATTGGAGCAAGTTCATTGCCAACTCTTTGATGATGAACTTGATGATACCAATTGGTGAGAGTTGGAGATCCTTGATAATTTTAAATAGGAGCCCTTAGAGTTGAAAACTCTACCTAATGACATGGAATATGCATTTTTGAAAAATGTCAGGCTAGTGATAATTAATGCCGACCTTGCTGCTAAGCAAAAAAGGATGCTATTGAAGGTGATCAACAAATGGCCAACAACCTTTGCTTGGTCATATCTTGAACTCATAGGGATTGATCCTTAGATGTGCTAGCATTGCATCTATAGTGATCTCGCCATGAAGCCAAAGAGATAATCGTAGCAGTGGTTGAACACCAAATTGAAGCAGATCATCAAAGAGGAAATTGGACAACTCCTTAGGGTGAGGTTCATCTATCCAATTGTAGATATTAAGTGGATTAGCCCACTTGTAATTATTCTAAAGAAAGGTGGCAAGTGGTTGGTCTATATTGATTTTAGGCTATTGAACATGGTGATGTTCCAAGATCATTTCTCTTTGTGATTTGTGGTTTAGGTATTGAACACTATTTTTGGGCATTGTTATTATAGCTTTTTGGATGGTTATAGCATCTATAACCAAATTCAGATTGTGCCTGAAAATTAGGCCAAGACAACATTCACAAGTTCATGGGGGACTTTTGAATATTGTAAGATGCCATTTGATTTGTGCAATGCCCCTGAAAATTTCCAACACTTGGTCTTGAGCATTTTTTAGTAGCAGATGGATAGTGGGGTGAAAGTCTTCATGGATGAATTCTCCACCTATGATGCTACATTTGAGCAAGACTTGGACCACCTTGATCAAGTGCTTAAAAGATGTGTGGAAACCAATCTTTGGCTCAATTGGAAAAAGAGCCATTTAATTGTCTAGGAAGTCATTGTGCTTGGGCATAGACTTTCTTAAGAAGGGATCGAGGTGGACCTTGAAAAGATTAAGGTTATCCAAGGAATAACCTACCAATCAAAAATTGTTAAAGATGTCCATTCATTCCTTGGACACACTGGCTACTACTGGTGATTCATAGAGAATTTCTCTAAGACTACTAAACCATTGGTTGAGCTTACAAAGAAAGATGCTTTGTTCATATGGACCAAGGAATGTGAAAAGATATTTTAAAAACTTAAGGAGAAGCTTGTACAAAATCCAATTCTATGAGCACCAAATTGATCTAAACCATTTCACATCATGATAGATGCATCAAACTATGCCTTAGGAGTTGTGCTTATGTAGTTGGATGATCAAAACATCCTTATTATATTCACTACATAAGCCAAAGCATTTTGGATGCACAACTCAATTACACCACAAAAAAAAAGAGAGCTAATGGTAGTGGTGTATGCTTTAGAAAAATTTAGTCACTATGTCTTTGGGTACAAGGTGTTTATGCATATGGATCATAGTGCCATTTGCTTCCTCATGAACAAGTTGATGATGAGCCCCCATGTCATATGGTGGCTAGTGATCTTATAGGAGCTTTATCTTATGATGGTAGATCAAAAGGGAATTGAGAACATGGTTACTGATCACTTGTCTTGGTCACGATGGAATAAAAAAGAGGAGGAGAGCCCACTCTCTAATTAATTTCTTGATAAAATCCTCTTTGCTGATGCAATGAATGCACAAGTGCACATTGGACCAAAACGGTATGATGGTATCCTCACTTATCTTCTCACTTTGGAGATGTCATAAGACTTGGACTACCCAAAAGAAACAATAGTTTCTTCATTAGGCCAAATGCTTCATGAAAATAAATACACCTTTATAAGGTGTGCATTGATGGCTTAGTTCATTAGTATGTTCCTAATGCTGCTCAACTATGGATTCTCTAAAATGCTCATGAGGGTCCTTGTGGGGACCACTATGTAGGAAGATGCACAATCATTAAGATCCTGATGGTAGGGTATTACTGACCAAAAATCTTTAGGGATGCCCACCAATCTATTTTCTCTTATGAACATTATCAACGAGATGGTGAGATGACTGCTTAAATGGAGGGGCCTCAACAATGGATGCAACCACTAGAATCCTTCGACATCTAGAGCATAGACTTCATGGGCCCCATCACACCCATGTCAAATGGAAATGTGTACATAATGATCACTATTGACTATTGTACTAAATGGGTAGAAGAAGCAGCTATCATTGGCTGTACATCTTTCATTGCTACATGATTTGTGCAATGGAATGTTGTAAATAAGTTTTAAGTGCCATGTGTACTAATTTTTGACAATGGTACTCATTTTACAGGTGCTACTTTTTGCAAGGTCATGTAATGCTTAGGGGTTAAACATAAACTAACAACACCCTACCACCCCTTAGCCAATGGTCAAGTAGAGGTTACCAATAAGGAGATCACTAAGATCTTAACTTGAACAATTAGGAAATATAGGAGAAATTATAACATAAAAATGAATGATGCCCTTTGGGCCTATTTCTCTAGATGGAAACTTCCTATAGGGTACTCTCCCTATGAGCTAGTATATGGAAAATTACCAACTCTTCCTATCCAATCTGAGCTCCATACACTTTCAATAGCCTGTGACCTCAACCTTGACCTTAGCCTAGCATAGAAGGAAAGATTGATCAACCTTCACATGCTAGATGAGAATAGATTGGTACCCTTATCATTAAATGAAGTGCACAAGGAATTTAGCAAATAATGCCATGACCTTAGAATAAGGAAATTCAAATTTAAACTTGAAGACAAGGTCATCTATTAGAACCTTACACACATACCTCAATGGACTAAGTTCTAAACATTGTGGGAATGATCTTATATCATTTATGAAACCTTTTTTTCTAGGGCCATGTTGATCTACAAACTTGAGAGCCCAAACAAGAAACAATTAGTTAACATATATCAAGTTAAACTTTTCCATGAGTTTAAGAAAGCCAATGAAATCAACAACTTCTTAGATGGACAACCTTAATTTTTTGGATCTCCCCCTTTCAATTTAGTCCTGAAGGAGATGACCATTCGTACTAATCATTAAAATGGCTCTTTAGTTTTTTTTTTTTTTACTAATTTTACACATTTTTATTTTACACTTTCTTTTTTTATATATCTTTTTGGTTTACACTTTGTTATTTTTCCAAATTTTTGTTTTACAACATTATTAGTGATAAGTCATGGATTGGTTGCATCGACTAGGCCTTGTCAGTTGGTCCCCATCAACTAGGCCTCATCGACAAATCATTTGATGCATTGATGTGGCCCCATAAATGTAGGGTCTATTCTCATCTATAAATACATGCCAACCCACTATGTTTAGGCATCATTCAGTCATAGTTGTAGTGAAGATCTTGTAGTTTTTCCATTTGAAAGTTAGAATATTTTACCAAGTGACCGCAGTAGGAGTCATTAAGTGTATAGATATTTATTCGAGCACTATTGTACTTGAGCACAATCGTGTGTGTAACAATAAAGTGAACTTCTTGATAAACTTTGCAGCATTTAATGTTTTTAAATATTTATTCAATGTTTTACAGCAATTAAGCTAATTGAGTAACTAAGGGAGATAAGCTAAATGGCAATTAAGTAAACACATAAGTACAACCACTTTGAGCATGCGTATGATGTTTGGTAATCCTAGCAGTGCTTAATGCTTAGTAACCTAACAATGTTATACATGTTCAAGATGTGTATAGTAAGTGGGACCAAATACTTATGTTAGGACTAGTTGAACAGTAGTGCTAATTAGATTAAAGTAGATATTAAATTACTTTATTCTATATCTTGTTTATTTCAAGCACTAAAACCATAAAATATAAAATGACAAAAATAATATGTCTCAATTACACTTAAACTATAACCTTGAGCTTCACAAGTGTAGTTGGGAAGACAAAAAATGTCCTCAAATGTAAAGTTTACTTCCTAGAGAACTAGTGCACTAGAAACTATAAAGTCCACAGAATTTGACTAGATCATGCATGAATGCTTTGTGACTCATATGGTTGGGCATAAGGGCACCTTGTTGCTCATCATTGGCACCATTTTTGGGGAATATTTTTGTTGAAATGTGTGCTATTTAGGATTAGTAAGCATTATTAATATCATTGGATGAACTTGAAGGTCAGCATCATTTTCAAATTATATAATTACAAAAGCACACTAATATTTTATTTATTTGCAAAATGTTGTCTTCTCACAGACATGAAGATGTCAAACTACTAGTCCTAGAATACTGTAAAGTGGTATATACTCATCTAGATGAGTATGTGCTTGATTTCACCTTCATCCTATGCTAGGATGAAAAACTACAATGGCGTGATATGGAAGGTAATATTGTAATGCCTCTCAATCAATTTGTTCTTGTAATGCCACTTCAAACTCTTATGAAGGTAGGAATCTATGATCTTCAATAGGAATATGTTGTGCATGATTACAACTATCAGGACTATCATCCCACTAAAACACAATGCTGAAGAGATTGACACCAGGAGAAGCAACATGAGTTTGTGAAGAGGAAATGGTTCACCAATTCCTTGTTCCTACTAGACCAAGACAATAATGAAGGCCCTTTCTCTAGAGGCTCTCAACATAAAAATTCTCCACCCCTCATTACTAATGATGGGGGTGTGAACCTAAATCTACATTACACTATTAGCAAACCAGGTTTTGATAAAGATGGCAATCAAGGCAGGGGCTTAGACAAGCATCAAAATGATACGAAACTTGAAAAACATGGCTATGACAACCAAAGGGGAGTTGGTAGATACCATGGTTGTGGTAGTCCTTCTCCCTCCTCACCCTCTTCATTTGCATCTTCTTCTTCCTATTTATCTAGTTCTAAAAAACATTGTAGAAGGAATAATTGTGATGGAGGTGAGTAGCAAGATAATAATAATGATCACCATGCCCATAATAATTGAAGGGGTAACAAAGGACTTCATTGGTGACAATGAAATAATGTTGATTATGAGCCTTTACTAGCAACTTGAAGCATGCTTAACATTTTAGAGGTAGTCAAGATCCCAACTAGGCATGTGAAAGATAATCAGATTAAGTGCTTAGACATGACCAATATCTGAAGATTTGAAGGGGATATAAGTCTAATTCACAAAACCATCTACAAGCCTTTCACAATGCCTACACCTTATAAAACATAGAGAATGACTAGTAAAAATTGAAGTTATTCCCCAAGACACTTATTAAAGAGGTAGAAAGCTAGTACCAATCCTTGTAGCTGAAATCTATCCACCGATGGAGTACAATGCTTGAGCTATTTAATAACAAATACCAGACGTACTCCAGAGTGTTCAATCTGAGAAGGAAAATCCAAGGCTAGAAACAAGGAATACATGAACCATTAGATGCCATCATGGGAAGATATTATTCTTTCATACATTGATGCCCTAGCCATGGCTATTCTTAGAGAGAACAACTCCACCACATCATAGATGTGCTTAGAGTAGAAACCAGAAGAATTCTTTGGGTTTATGCCCAAGCAAGACTATTTGAACTATGACCTTATTAGATACAAAGGCTAATAGAGCAAGTAGTGAAAGAAGAAGGTGAGTTGCGAAAAAATGAAAGTACAAAAGAATATAATAGGGACCCATCCATTAGGAAAAGGGAGGTTCAATTTTTTTGATGAGGAGGAGTCACCACTCGATGATTTAGTGAACAAGAAAACCTTGTCTATTCAAAAATCTATTTTTAACATCTTTGCAAAGGTTGATAAATTATGAAACTCTTTAGATGAAAAATTCCAAACTCCTATGAAGATTGCTGAAGAATCCAAAGAGTAGAATAGTGATCACAATCATAGGAGGTGAAAAGAAGCTAAACGTGCCTACCAAAGAGGTAAGGGAAAAGTTGTTGTAGTAGATGAAGTTGTGGAGACAAACTTTAATGATGATGTTGGGTGTGATATTTGTCAACATGAACATCCAAAGGGATGTTTCCCTATGGTGTCATATTTATAAGAGTCTAGGGTGTATGCATTGAATCCTTGACAAGTAAAGAGGCAAGTGCTCAGATGATTGTCTTATCCTCAAGGCAATCCAAGGTAGTTCCACCAGCAACAACAAGCTTACTATCCAAGTGGAGAAACCCATTTCTCTAGGAAGTTTAGCTAGCCACACTTCATTTTAGCATCACTATTACCCTCCAGAGTACCATTGAACTCATTCATCATCTACTTGAGGGAAGCACCCATATCCATGCAACCCTTTGCATCCATCTACATAATTCCATCTATCCTCAACCTAGTTACCTCTTTCTCCATCCATGAAAGGTGAAATTGCCTCACAACCACAACAACAAAATGCTACAATGACTATAAATTTACAACCAACCTTCCAGCTGAGTGGTTCAGATAAGTGATCTAAGAAAGGATCATTTTTCTAACATAACAATCCTCCCAAACCCTCACAACCTAATGTAGCTAGTCACTTTGTATCTCCAAAACCCTCATCCTCTACATCAAATACATTTGAGAACCCTTCAAACTAAACACTACCTCAGATCTGCACTATGATGCTAACTCATGTTGTTTTCGATTGGCTCAAAGCTAGCAACCTTCTCATGAAACGATATGACCTGGGAAGTTCTCTTATTTACTTGTAGATCATAGGACATAAGCAATGCAAGGCTCTTCTTAATTCTAGGTTTGATGTCAATCTCATCTCCTATGACATGTACAAGGCCTGGAACCTACCACCTTCCAAGAAGAGTAATATCCATTTGGAATTGGTAAACCAATGAATCACTTTTCCTTTAAGATTAGTGGAGGACATCATGAACACAATTTGCGGATGGTCTTATCCCATCAATTTTCTTGTGATCAAGGTAGAAAACTACAAAGGAAACTTTCCCATCATTATGGGATGTGCATGGTTAAGCATTGTTGATGCATGAATGGGCATTAGGGTCCTCTTCTTGAAAATCTCCAAGGAAAATGAATTTGGATGGCTTAAGAAGAAGTGAGTTTCATGCACTGCATATAGTGATAACAGGTGCAATTTTGTATAGAAAATATGATCCATTAATAGTACATTCATAAAAGGATGCAATCAGTGTGCACATGAAATAGATATCCAAAGGTGCCTATACGTAGTAGCCACAAAATAGGAGGGTACCTAGTGGTTGATAGCTGACTCTGATGGTAGCACATTATGCATAGAACCCACTAAGAGCCTAACATGCATCTATGTTAAAGGCATGGATGAACTTGAGCAAGTTCATCACCATCTCTTTAATGATGAAAATGATGATACATTTTTGGGAAGAGTTGGAAATCCCTAATAGTTTTAAGCAAGATCCCCTATAGTTAAAAACTCTACAAACTGACATGGAGTATGTATTTTTAAACAATGTTAAGATGATCATAATCAATGCAAATCTTGCTCTCAAAAAAAAAGACAAGCTATTGAAGGTGTTTAACAAATGGCCAACAACCTTTTCTTGGTCATATCCTAAGCTAATTGGAATGGATCCAAGGTTATGCCAGCATTGCATTTACACTAACTTGACCATGAAGCCAAGAAGGTAGCCATAAAGATGGCTAAACCCCAAGTTGAATCATATTATCAAAGAAGAAATAGAACAAATCCTCAAGGCAAGGATCATCTATCCCATCATGGATATCAAGTGGGTTAGCCCACTTGTAATTGTGCCAAAGAAAGGTGGTAAGTGGCAGCTCTACATCAACTTTACGTTGTTGAATATGGCAACATTTAAAGATCATTTTTCATTTTTATTTGTGGACCAAGTGTTGGACACTATATCTAGGCATTTTTATTATAGCTTCTTGGATGGTTATAGTGGCTATAACCAAATCTAGATTGTGCTAGATGATCAGGCCAAAACAACATTCATGAGTTCCTAGGGAACTTTTGCATATTATAAAATGTCATTCGGTTTGTCTAATGCCCCTACAACATTCCAACGTTGGGTCCTTAGTATTTTTCAATAATAGATTGGTAGTGGGGTAGAAGTATTAATAGATGACTTTTCTACCTATGGGTCTACATTTGAGGAGGCCTTGGACTGCCTTGAGTAAGTATTGAGAAGATGTGTTGAAACAAACCTTAAGCTCAATTGGTAGAAAAGCCATTTAATGGTCTAGGAAGGCATAGTACTAGGGCACAAAATTACTTAGGTAGGGATTGAGGTAGACTCGAAAATAATAAGGGTCATCTAAGGAAGCACACACCAACCAAAGACAATCAAAGACATCCAATTATTTCTTGGACACATTAGCTACTATCAACGGCTCATAGAGAATTTCTCTAAGATCATAAAGTTGTTGGTCGAGCTTACAAAGAAAGATGCTCCATTCATTTGGACCAAGGAGTTCAAACATGCATTCCAATAGCTAAAGGAAAAACTCATAGAAACTCCAATTTTATGGGCACTAGACTAGTCTAGACCATTTCACATAATGATCGATGCATCTAATTATGCCTTGGGAGCTATGCTTATGAAATTGGACGATTAGAAACATCCATATTGCATCCACTGCATGAGCTAAAGCATTGTGGATGCATAGTTAAATTACACCACAATTGAGAAAGAACTAATGGTAGTGGTGTATGCTCTTAAAAAGTTCAGGCACTATGTGCTTCACTATAAGGTGTTTGTGCACATAGATCATAGTTCCATATAATTCCTAATGAACAAGCTGAAACACCATAAATTTTGGGACTCTTATGATTCAGTAGCTCCAAAATGTGGAAAAGGGTTCCCACAAGTCTGGTGTCACGCTGGATTATGCAGACAATTCCCTCCACAGCATAGTCAACGTGGCATCCAACCAAAAGGCCAGTTTGCATGAAAGAGGCACTGGGGGTAAACTGTACAGTTTGGAAAGTTTTCTATCTCCAGGGTTGATAGGATCATTGAACTCCCTAGCCTACCTAGTGTGGCACTTAACTCGGCTGACGGTCTACCCAGAGACCATGTTAGGAGCTATCGAAAGTGTTTAGGATGAGCTAAATAGTTTTGCAAGTTTTCTAACTGAAAGAACCTGCTACGCTATGCTGCACAACATAGTAGGCCTTGAGAAGACTAAATAGATATCGAAGATGCACACTGATGATGATTCAGCCCTCTAGAGAATCCACCCCACTTCATCCTCGATGCATGAACAACGTGACATAGCAAAAATGTGGTAAATTTCATCAGAAATCCTCTTCACTCAAGTGCTACGCTGCATTACACTATGTAGTGTAGCACAGTGTAGTAGTGATGCACTTTGAAAATACTCCTACTCAGATGGCTCTGGGGGAGTAGGCACATTTTCCCATGCTTCAACCGTTGAATAGGTTTTCTCTCAAGGTTGGTGGCTATGCTACGCAGCATAGCACAACGTAGCATGCAAGTGCTTATGCTACGCAAATATGCTGAGCAGCATAAATAGTGTAACACTCATGTAGAAACTCGAAGACATCTTTAGTTAGCTCCAGAACTTGTTGGAAATAGTTATTCTCATCTTAGCATCTCTTTGACAGACAAAATTAGTAGGTTTGCTTTGTTTTGCAGCCCCTCGGACTATCCCCAAAGTTGTCCCTACACTTGACCCTGCTCACTAGAGTAGGGAAGACGTAGTCCCGGAGCATAGGCTCCAATTTGCATTCATTGTTTCTTCCTTGTAAAAAATGTGGTAGTTCACTAGACTCTTACACGTATAGCCTCAATAGTATGGTCACAACATAGTAGATTTCACATCCAGCATCACATAGCAGCATGGCACTGTCACATCTGCATTCTGTGGGACCTAGGACATGTGGCATCCAAACCATGTTTCTCTCCCACATCTGACTCTATAAATACCTTGATGAACAACATTCAAGGGGTTGGCTTTTGAGAAAATTTTAGTAGGGTTGGCTTTTGGTAATTACTTCTTTGGTAGTTGGCTTTTTGGTTGACATCTCAGCATTTTGGCTCTTTGGCAATCAACTTTGGCAAGGAGATTGGCAAGCAGGAGGTTCCTATTAGCAGGCTATTGACATCAGTTTAAGGAGCTGTGACCATACTACTTTGCTGCAAGTTGTGCCTATCCACATTGTCCATCTGTTGTAAACCTTCAATCAAGCAAAGATCAAATCCCTCGATCTTGGGGCAATGTACTTTCTCACCCAAGCCTATTTCATTCTCTATTCACTATTATCATATTTTGCATTATTTTTCATTATTTTACGTTTGTCGATCACCATTTTAACTTGCATATAACGCCTCCAAAACAAACGTTTATGAAAGGTTATTGTACACTGATTAAGTCCCTGTTTGATTGACCAGATCATTCAGGGTACCTTGCATTTGTTTACATCTAGCACGACCCCTGCATGGACACAAGGTTAGGCTGTATGCCCAATGACCTCTCAGTGTTCCAGCCACTGACGTTTTCAGTCGCTATAGTTTTTGGCGCTAAAAGGAGGGCCTTGGTGTCCTTTTCTCGTATCATGGGTAATCCTGCACATTTTCTGTACCCCATCACCTACTAGCATAGACGTGAAACCCTCATGGTTGTCTACGCACCGTGTGGTGCAGACTGGTCGCAACGACGGTTCCTCTAGGACCTGGTAGGCCGAAAGCCTCCAACCGATTGTTTACCTTACCACATTTACTCTATTTACTTCCCCACATTGCTTGCATCTCATGCAACGTAGCGAACCTTCTAGTGTAACACTCTTGCTTAGCATAGTAGGCATAACTCCCTAGCGCACCCAATTTCATTTTCTCTCTTTTACAGTTTTTACCTTATGACAAAAGATGATTCTTGCAACCACTGTTGCCACCACCTCAAACCTGGAGGTTCCCTACTTGGCCCAAAACATGACAGGTCCCGAGCGACCACCCAGCCCAGTGCTGGCACCACGTTAGTCCCTTAGATTACAGCACCTATCACTTAAGCACTTGGCATAAGATGTAGAGTGATATGAATTTCTCTGTGCAAAGATCCATGTGAATCAGCCCTTGGATTACCAGGAACTTGAGGATAAACGTAACTTCGAGTTCCTCCATTAGAATGGGAGGAAATTCATGCCTGCCCTTGATGTTACCATCCACTTGACAGAAATGTATCAATGGATCTTAGACCAGTTGATGCGAGTTAGTAGGTCCAAGGAACGGGACATACCATCTCATTACGACGAAGCATTCCAAGACAGACAGGAAGAGCTAGGCTCCCACTCTAAAGGTGGTGGCTAGAACTATGCTACAGCTATTCCACCCACCGCTATCTTTTGGTTGAACTCGCTTTTTACTTCTACCCCCTTTGTGGTTTCCACAACCCCACCACAACCCACACCTTTTTTAGCCATGGGCAACCATCTTGTACATTCAACACACCAACAAGTGAGCCCCTCAACTTCTTTCCCCGTTATCCTTCCTTCTCAGTCTATCTTGCCATCGTACCAAACGTTAGTCATGGCTACATTGCTGTACATGCACATCGTGCCTACATCACAGCTACACAAAACTTTCGCTCCCATTTCCTCATATGCATCCCTCCCACTACCACCAGCAGGCCCAGTCTTAACATCTTGGTGGGCACCAGTTGCTTCTCTCCCTATTGTGCAACCCTCTCTATTATTGCAATATGTCCAACACCAAGCATACCAAGCCCTATAGGTGATACAACTGAACACAGAGCTATGGGTCGTCCTGCCAACGGGGCAAGTTACCAATCCCACAGCACCATTGGTGGTCGCCGCCCCAACAGCACCACCCACTGGATGGTGGACCACCCAGGCAACACCATTGGTAGGAGCAGCTCCAAAGGCATCCCCCATGGGCCAGGTCATTACCTTTATAATGTTACCAACCATGTCTACTTAGGCAGCCCCGCAACCATCTGTAACATGCCCGAGTCTGGATCAAGCTTTTCAACTTATCCAGACCCTTACTGAGGAAATCAAATGCCTCAAAGCCACTGGTTCTAACATGGTACATGTCATGGATTTTTACCATAATGACCCAATCAGCCTAACCATTCCCATGCTTATGTTGCCCCCTAGGGTGCCACTCCCCCAATTTACAAAATATAATGGGGAGGGTGATCCTAACGCACATTTGGTAACGTTTAGATCTGAATCTCTACTATTGTAACAATGGCCACACACCATCATCTGCATCTTTACCATGTCTCTGACAAGAAAAGATCTATACTGGTACTGTGCACTCCCACACACCTCCATCTTAACTTTGGAGGAGCTTCTGAGTCAGTTCATGACCCACTTCAAGTATAACTTAAAGCTGAAGGTCACGCTGGACCAATTGATGAGCGTCAAGCAAGACCCACTAGAGTTTATACAAAGATTCATACAACAATGGAGCACCACCTTGAACGAGATACACGAGCCTATTGCTGAGGCCCACTTGTTGGCCATCTTCAAGGGGGAAGTGAACGACTTTATTAAGTCAAAGCTTTACTACCTAGCCCCACACTTTCTTAGTCAAGCCTTTGCTCAGACCAAGAGCATCCAGGACAGGGCTGAAGCTAGCAAAGACTTGACCTATGTCACATACAAAAATGCGTACATTAAAAAGGACAAAGAGAAGGGCAAGGCCACAATGGCCACGATGGCCATTGTGGCTAATGAGACTAAACCCAACAACAGTAACAACAAAAAGGTGGCCACAGTGCCCGCTAACGCCACACTTAGCTCAAGCAACACCGGTTAGCCCTCAACATCAACACCTATGGTGTCAAGTCAATCTAAGCCTAACTTTGAGTGCAAGGACCACTTAAAGGATACACCATTACCAATCAAACCTTCAGAACTTATGAAGCAACTGTTGAGAGCTGGGTGTTTGCAACATAAGCGCATGTCAAAGGAAGTAATCAAACGTCATCAATGGTACTGTGAGTGTCTTAGGAACCCCTCCTTGGCTACGTTCAACAAGCCCCCAGTGCCTAAAAATTTTAGGCTAGAATTTTTTTGTGACTACCATCAACTTTGTTGTCACAATACAGACTACTGTCTGGCACTAAAAGATGACATCCAACGGATGATTGATCAGGGGAAATTGGTCTTGGATGAAAGCAACTCTGTCCACCCCAAAAATCAATCCATGCATGTTTACAAGGACCCCCTAAACACCAACAGTGCAGGGTACACAATTAATGTTGTTGGCATTGACAACAACCCAGAACCACCATAGCAACCATTCGTGGCATGTGTCCCTTCCCATAACTCAGTAACCCTAGAAACAAAAAATATGACATTGCGACAACTGTTTGTCCTTAAGGTTCCTTGACAATCATCTACCCCTGCACCCTTTGTTCTCAAAGTTACACCATCACCCACACCAACACCATAGGCACCATTCATCATTAAGGTGCTAAAACATTCAAGCCCCTCTGCCACACAAAGCCAAGCAATGAAAACGACACCGAAACATCCCCATTTGAAAAAATGGGAAAAGCTTTTGGTGGACAAGATGGTTAGAGAATGCACTACCTTAGGTCCCTCTAAGCCTACCCCCTTGTCCTCATGTCCCATGGCCTCCTCATCATCAGCAACAGATAATGCCACGCAGATGTAATCGTCACCATCCCGCCTAAGAAAGCACAGTCCTCAGCCTGAAACTGCCCCTCCTTGAGAGATTCGTCTCCTAGGATAAATGGAAGAGGAAAAGGGTAACAAGTAGCAAGATGACGGGCAGGATCTCCTTAATGCCCTCACACAAGTTAAATAGGCTCTGAAATAGAAAAATACAACTTTGAGCCTATATGACTTGGTAATGACTTCCATTGCACACCACGAGGTCATGGTTTGCATGTTAACATCCATACCGATTGACGAAAACATGCCGACAGAGGAGAAAGCGATCCACACTATCATGCTCCCCTCTATGGCTGAGGAATCGTGGTTGGCTTAGTTGATGTTTCATGATAAGTCCATTAAGGATGACCTTGAAAAGGGTCAGGTGAAAACAGTGCCCATGTTCATCATAATTTGGGTTGGCTAGTACAAAATCCAAAGGGTACACGTTGATTATGGGGCCGCTACAAATGCCATTCCATTCGCCATAGTGGAAAAACTAGGATTTAACAGAGCACAGGTAGTGGTAAAGGGGATTGTCCACATCAACTTTGTCGTAGGGGACCAACTCCCTACAAGCGCAGTGTTCATCGTGGGAGAAGAGATGCCCGAGTTCAACCTAATCTTGGGGAGGTCATGGTTAGCCCAATTAAGGGCTATCTCTTCACCCATACATCAAGAGATCCACCTACTTTACGCGGGTAGGGAAGTGGTGATCTACGGTGATGAAGTGGTCACCCAAGCAATAAACAATGTTGATGTGGAGCAAGGCTCAGAGGTAGTAATCTTTGAAAATGAAGCATCTATTCCTACTGAAACTACTTGTTTGACTAATGAGCCGACCAAAAACATTGACTCAGACAAAGAAATTATGTGGGCTCAGTTTCCTTTCTAGGTAGTAGACAACGACATAGAGGAATATCGCAACAAAGCCCCTCAGTCATATGCTTCACCTAGCCCACGATGGATTAGAAAAAAATTTTATAATTAGAGATTATCTCTGATTCAACTCCATAAAATACTTGGCCTTGTTATCTCCTTCCATCCTAAGCTTAGCATTATGTTTACTATTTACATTCCATTCACTTTCAGCACTACGCTTACAATTTGCACCATGCTTATTTTTTTGGCATTATAATCACTATTTACATTATTTCAATTCTTTGCATCATGTCTAGTGTTTGCATTCGCATTGTGTCTATTTTCTACATGGTGTCCACCATTTACATTATAGCTGTTGTTTGCATTAATTTCATTGCTACAGCCCAAGATGGCCTTAAACTAGCACCACGGCCTGAAATGGCCTTAAACTATTCTTGCGGCTCGAAATGGCCTTAAACTATTGTTGTGGCCTGAAATGGCCTAAAACTAGCGATGGCCCGAAATGGCCTAAAACTAAAATGAGGAGCTCCCAAGGGGCTTAAAAGGAAAAATAATAAAAAAATAAATATAAACCAAAATGAAATAAATCCCTTCACATTATATTCTTCACTCAATGTCAATCAATAATGATTACAAAAATTTTTTAAATTCAAAGACAAAAATAAAAATTTTTTGCACCGCTACGCTATGATTCTTTGCCTGCACCACCATTCCCTGTTTCACTGGGTCTTGTGTCTTTGTTCAAATCCTACGTAACAAAGAAAATAAAATAATGAATTAGAACTACAAAAAAGGATTTTGTAAAATAAATCATGATACAACAAAAAGTGACTAACCCGAGAAGGCCCTGCATCTGTTTTGGAGGGTTTCCTATCCATGCCAACTACAAGACCTCGTAGGATCTCCTCCTGAGTAATGTTGGCCCAATTCCTATCTCCAAGAGTAGCTCTTACTACAACCTTTCCCTTTTCCATGGCTGTCCATCTAGGTGGTCCTGGGGAAAAGGTAGCGGTGGTGGTCTCACCAACAGGTAGGGTCACTTCCCTTTCAAGAGATTCACTGACTGTTACTTGTTGCATGAACCGTTTGTAAGCTCCGGAAGCACCAATGACATCAAGGAATAGCCTAAGGGTATGCAACTCAACAGTAGCATCTTGGTATTACTTACGATAGGCGACACATTCCATCTTATATATATGTTTATGGTTCTACTATGCCTGTCCCCACTCGTAAACCTTTGTGCTATAATCCTTTCAGTCTTGGTTCTTCTGTGCTAGAAGGTCCATCTACATGCACTGCTCAATGATCTCGTGAGTAGCTTCATTTTTGTTCCATACTACCATCCAATATCTTGCATAGTCAATGACGGTTGTATGCCAAATACCATCATGAGTGTCTCGGGCCAACAGAAATTCATTTTTGGATTGGAGATCTCCCACTTTAGCGGTTAGGTTGGCCTTTTCCTTCTCAAGTTTCTATACCCACTTCCAGAGGTCTTCATTTACATGCCTACACTCCCATAAGGAGCATGCTAAGTACAACGCACACTTACTTGCTTCATCGTATATGTCACAAGGTACCTTAGCTACCTTTGGTGGAAGTTCAGGCATGATGTTGACCTCAACAGCTTGCTTAGGATCCCACTTGAGATGAGAGGCTGCCAACCACACATGGGAGAGCATTAGTCACAGTGACATAGCGAAGTTGCAACAATGTAGAAAGCCTAGTGTAGAAATTTTAACATACCAATCTCCAGATTGATCTGCTTTAGATGATCGATCATGTCATCGACCACCCCCTTCATAAAAGTGAACTTGTCGGGGTCTTGGTCTAAGGTTAGATGCGGATCAAAGAAGAAGGGCCAAGAACATCAACATTGGTATTTGCTGCACAATAAAAATTGTTAGCCATGGTGGAGAGGACAAAAAAAAGTTGGTGAATAACGTAAATGATAGTGTAAAGATCCTACCTAGCAAATTCTCAGGGGTGATAGTGGGGGCTTTGCCCATTGACACACTGTCGAACAACCAGTCAAACTCACCAGCATCAAATTAAAGCCCCTCTCTTTCCAGTTGACCCAACAGTTTGGCAACATCCTCAACACTTATGTGCCCCTTTAGCACTGAACCACATTCGGCAAAAGGGTCATCAATAGGGACCTCTTCCTCTACAGTAGGGGCCTCCTCTTTTATAGTTGGGGCCTCTTCATCCTCTTCAGCAGACGCCCTTTTTTTAGGGGCTAGAGCCTCTTCCTCTTCTTCTTCTTTTGCTGATAAAACATAATTACAGTAAGCAAGGTATTCCAGCTTGAAGTAGGTGCTATGCTATGCAACGCTACCTAGCGTAACACAGCGTAGCAAGCGCTATCCTAACAAAATAGCCAAGCACACTTACCAACTGGGGGCTGCACTCTACGAACTTTGGTTTACAGCATTTTCCCCCTCCCTTCATTCGTATAGGGAGGCTCTTCTGTCAGATGAGACTTATTACTCTACAACCTAGTTTTTATAGTTTCTACAATGAGGCATTCCCCCCTTAACACATTGCCTGTGTTGATGGGGGATGCCTCTCCCATGTTGTCTTGGCCACGAAAGGGGTGCTCCACCCAATCCCTCGTCGTTATTGAAAGTGATTCCTCGATAGCTTTTGAGGGGTCTTGGGATCGGATGGTAAGGAAAACTTGGTAGATCCATGGCTTCGATATCTGGTTATGATCTTGCTGTACCCAAACACCATTTTCATGGACCACCAAGAACTCCGCAAAGCACCAAAGGCAAGCTACAAAAAAGGTGTAGTGCATGCTAAAACAGGACTCAAGCTTCTTGCGAAGCTTGACCATCTCAGTGCATAAGCCTTCTGAAAGGTACCTAGCCTAGTTGTAACAAGTCCCTTCTTCCATGACCTCCCTCATTATCCAAGCCTGATCCACTCCAAGGATTTTTCCTTGAGAGAGTAGCTTGGGGAAGGCATAGGCATGGAAGACAGGGTAAATCGTTTGAGCCACTACTAGCTTGACTTGTAGATGTAAATCCCCTTTGGTTCCTTGCTTGTCCCTAGCTATTCCTTGATATCCCCTTGATGGTTTGCATATTTTCTAGATTTTTCTCCTATAGGAATACCATCAGAAGGGACACAAAAAATATTCACAAATAGTTGGTCATTAATTTCAAACACCACCCGTACACTGTGAACATGTGTGCGAAAGCGGTCAACCTTCTTGGAGAAGGAATCAGCTAGGGAAAGCATTTCTATAGTTGAGACATTTGGATTTACAGCTAGAAACAAATCCATCAGCCTAGCCTCCTAAATTTTGTGAACAAGGATGGCTGGGGCCCCATTTTAGAGCCACCATTGAGTCTCCTTCACCTCGTCATACTTGAAGAAGAGGTTGGTATCATCATGCCCAGAGGTGATCACTGTGAACTCTTAGGATTCTCTTGCCACTGTAACAGTTAGCAAAACAAGAAAAATTTAGCAAAAATGAAAGCACATCATGACTTGAACACATAACGACAAATGCACAACCTAACATACTAGGTTTAAACAGCATAGAAAATGGTGGAAGTTCCACCATCACGCATTCAACAGTAAGTGATTGGCGAGATGCCCATTCGCTATCCAACCAGCCAACTTCCTTACATTTCCCATAAAATTTCGAATACTTGGTTGGATAGGTTTTAAAATCAAGCTCAAGTTGTCCTATAACACTGACATGCATGTTCCTGGTAGAGGAGAACGCTTGTAGAGCTGTTTGGACCAACGCCAAGGCATTCGTGTCACCGTGAAGACCATTCTTGTCGATATAAAACTTGGCAACATACAAGAATATGGTAAGCATTTTTGTCTAGTGTAACATGTTAGAATACTTTCACAGGACTCACCTACCAGCATAGCAAATGGTTCTAGGTGTGTTCTGAAAATAGGTGCCCATGTGACGGGTGACATACAACGTGTTGTACAAGTGGTAGCATTTGTATTCAGGCATGTCCCAGATCCAACTTAGGTGCTCAAGCCACTTGGGCATTGGTTTGGGCCTCCTGTCCCTTCGCCCTCGATTGACCCATCAACCAAAAACTTCAGAATGCCACAGTTTACCCTGGGCAATAATGTTTCTGTAATTACAGTTGCTATCTCGGTCAACAAGTGTGACTACACGATCACACTAAAATGATGAAGGAGGAACTCTAGGAAGTTCCTTGCACCTTCCCGAAACTAGACCACCTGCTACCCTACTCGTGCATGGGGTGGGAGGGCATTGGCTATGAGTTTGCTGAGGCAACATAGGACTCCAACCACCTCAAGGATGATCAGGACGGGCTTCAACATGACCCCACATGAGAAAGCACCAAGCGTTAGCATAATGTTCAAGTGATGATTATTGATATAGCGTAGCATGACCCTCTGTTTGCATATAGCGTAACATGACCCTCTATTTGCATATAGTGTAACATGACCCTCTGTTTACATGTAGCATAGTATGATCCTCTAGTTACAAATTTTCCTTTAGTATGAAACAATAAGTCCCCCATAGAATAAAAGTAAACATCGCATGTAGCATAATGAAATGTCACATGTAGCATAGCATAGCAGTCAAGCCCCATGTAGCATGACAATAGCGGGTGCACCCCATGGTAATAGTTATGTGGTACATAGCATAACATAATAGACATGCCTTATATAATGCAGCGTAACAGTTACACTTTCACATAAGGGCTGCATTACGTGCAATGTAGTAAGAAAAATGCACTACATGCAATGTAGTAAATGAACAAGAATAAGCAGACATGTAAAAATGAAATAAACAGAACACTATAATAGGTGTCGTAGCATAGAAAATTTGGTAGTATAGTGAATTTAATGGTGTAGCAACGTTACAAGTTTGACAGCATAGCAATGTGACAGACTGCCAACATAACAACCTAAGGGCCTCACAACATAACAACATAGCATAACAACAACAATGTTACAGTCTAACCACATAGACAAAGAAAAATGAATTCACAGTGTCCTGATCATTCCTACCCTACCCTACTGCATGAAATAGCTTGTGCTACACCGAGTGTGCGCTATGTCAAGTGTGCACTACACCACCCAGAACTACCCAAACCTCTATAATGATGCAGTCACCATTCTTAACAATGGCAGCCAAGGCAGCACTACATGCAGCCGTAGTGTACCATTCGTATGACCACTGCAGCCAAGTGGCGACAACCATGACATAGCAGCCAAATTAGAAAAAAATTGACAATGGTTGCAAAAATAACAATAGTAATGGTAATGGAAAATCTAACCCAATGCAGAACCTAATGGGAACAAGGGTAGCATAACAACTTATCGAGCTGATGAAGCCTCTTGTTGCACCTCAACCTGCACCTTGGATAGGCATCCCAAGGTGTCTCTTACCTCATCCACTTTGGCTAGTCCCTAATGCTTACGTTCACCTTTGCATGCCATTACCTTGTTCACAAATCGGTAGTACCAACTGCTATGCTACGTCTGTTACACTCTTGCTCTGGTTGACTGTGCTATGCTACGAGTCTAGGCTCTGATAAAGAAAATGACAAGTTTACTAGGGGTTAATCCCCTATTTATAGCTGACATGGTAAAAGACTTGTCACTTTCAAACTCTAGAAAACATAGTATACTACTGTAGTGTAGCATGAATTTAACACAGTCCCACTATAGCATAACACTCATCGGCAGCGTAGTAAGCAGGCCCATAGAAATTTTCGCTCTACATTTGCAAATTTTAAACTTGCCACGGCCCACAAAGACCTTAAACTAGTAATGTTAACCTATAATACAGCCCAGTGATGGTCTTCCATGACCTTAAACTGGCAATTTTAATATTTTTTTTACATTTTAAACTCAATTATGGTCCGCCATGACCTTAAAATGGCAATTTTAGCATTCATTTTTTATGTTTTAGACCAAACTATTATTGCGGTCTACTAAGACCTTAAACTGGCAATTATCTTATGTTGCATCATTAATTTACATATGTTTGTTTCATGCCATTGCTTCAAACATGTATCACTTGACTTGGTTTATTTGCTTATTGTAATAGGTCCACTTGAAAAAATGGCTATGCATGGTGATCTTTGTTCGCCTTTGACTTTAATAGGTCCCTATAGCAAGTTTACAAGATGCTTGAATTAAGAATTGGTAGACTTTGAGTTATTCTCTCACAACACAGTATCATCCCTAGAAACATCCCTAGACTAGCTCGAACATCTAGTCCAAGCCTTAGACTTAGAGGCTGGGGATGTGATTGAGGACCCTATTGTAGAAATCCCCATAACTACCACCAGAGGTGAAACAAAAACCCTAAAAGTTAGCTCTTTGTTACATCCATAGATACACCAAAAAATTTCCAAATCTCTCCATGACAATGTTAAAGTGTTTGCATGGTCATATGATGACATGCTAGGCTTGGACCCACGACTCATACAACAAAATATCATCTTAGACTCACATGTTAAGGTAGTCAAGCAAAAATCTCGTAAAATCAAACCCGAGATTGCACTAGCTGTACGCGATGAAATCACCAAGCTTTATCAAGATGGTTTTATCCAAGAGGTCAATTACTCGGAATGGGTATCGAACATCGTTGTAGTTTCTAAGAAAACGGGAGATATACGAATTTGTATAGATTTTTAAGACTTGAACAAAGCAACGATTAAAGATGATTTCCCATTTCCAAGTATTGATCAACTTATAAACACTGAGGCTAGTCATGCCTTACTATCCTTCATGGATGGGTTTTTAAGCTATAACCAGATTTGTATAAACCCAAAGCATCAGTTGTCAACCACTTTCATGACCCCTTGGGGAACCTTTTTCTATACAATGATGCCTTTTGGATTCAAGAACGCTAGTGCAACTTATCAATGAGCAATGACATATATTTTTAGTGACTACCTCTTAGAGAGATTGAACGATTACATGGATGATATAGTAGTAAAATATAAAGAAGCTATTAATCATCCCAATGATCTCAATATAGTCTTCCAACATTGTCAGAAGCATGACCTGCACCTTAACCCTAAGAAATGTGTTTTCGGAGTTAAAACCAGATGCATGCTAGGTTTCGTAGTATCGGAAATAGGAATACGAGTGGACCCTGATAAAGTGAGGGCCATTGTCAACTTAGCACCACCTACAAACCTTAAAGAGTTGTGTGGGTTGCAAGGAAGAGTATAGTTTATCAAAAGGTTTATTGCGAGGTTGATAGACAAGCTACACCTCATGCAACACCTACTTGAAAAGGGGGTCAACTTCGAGTGGACAGATCAATGTCAACAAGCCTTTGATAACCTAAAGAAAGAGCTTTTGCATCTCCCAACTGTTTACCCACGATAGATGGATAAGCCTTTCTACATCTACCTTGCCACTTCAGACATATTTAGTGTTGCGTTACTATGTTAAAAAAGAGATGATGGGTTTGAAATCTCGGTCTACTACTTAAGCCACACATTAATAGCTTATGAGGCAAAGTACAAAAAGGTAGAAAAACATTGTCTTACCCTAGTATTTGTGCTAAAAAGATGGAGAAATTACCTGTTTCGTACCAAGGTCAACATCATATGCAAGAGCAACATACATTGAGCTATCACAACAAACTTGTATGAGAGTAGTAGGATAGCCCGATGAAAAGCTATAACAGTGGAATTCAATTTACATTATGTAGCTCAATCATCAACAAAGGGTTAGGAAATAGCCACATAGCTTACAACTTCACCCATTGACGATCAGGCAATAATAGAACCCAAATTCCCAGACGAACACATCAATAGCCTAAACCCTGTACCATCTGATTTCAAAGCAACTTTACATTTTGATGGTGCTTCAACCACATGAGGCAGGAGTGCCACCGTAGTTATTATATTTTCCTCTAGAGAAATTCAACCCTTTGCATATCACTTTACGTTCCTTTGTATGAATAATGTAGTTGAGTATGAAGGACTCCTTAAGGGCCTCTTAGTAGCCCAAGAGCTAAAGATCCAATGTTTGGCAGGCCAGGGTGACTCACAATTAGTTGTCAACCAAATCACAGAAGTATATGCTTGCAGGGCTTAGCATTTGCAACCTTATTAAGATCTAGCTAAGAGTTTATTGAAATATTTTACAACGTTAGACATTCAACATGTGCCTCGTAATGAGAACATCGTAGCTGATGCGCTAGCCACGTTAGCATTGAATGTGCCATCGCACTTGTTTGCCACTTTGGCCACTTCGATAATAGAATGCATAGATCCTATTACTCAAGCGGCACATATCACATTTGTAAGTGCAACAGATATCCAAGAATAGTATGCCAACATTAAAGCTTACCTTCAACATGGTGAACCCCCACATGACTTGACATCCGCTCAAAAGGATGCAATTCAAAAGTGAGCCCGATAGTATCTCCTCATAGGAGATAACACCTTATGCAAATGCTCCTTTGATGGGATATAACTAACTTGCATTGGTGGAGAAGAAGCATAGAAAATTGTTAACAAAGTCCGTGAGGGACTATGTGGAGGACACATAGCCCCTAGGGCTATGGTAGCAAAAATCATATGCGTAGGGTACTACTGGCCTTACATCAAATGAGATTGCCTTGCCAAAGTTAGGACGTGTGATGTATGTCAATGCCATGCAAATCTCATACACGAGTCGCCTACTAAGTTACATCCTAAATAGATCACGTGGTCATTCCAACGATGGGGACTAGACATCATAGGACCCATTACGCCCAAGTCTTCTGCAGGTCATAGCTTGATTATCATCATAATTGAATATTTCACAAAGTTGGTGGAGACTATTCTCTTAAGGAAGACTACATCTCAACAGGTTTGCCACATTATCTTGGATAACATAGTTGTACTGACCTAAATCGTCGGTGTAAGTCTGGAAGGAAACAAACACCGAAAGATCGTCGGGCAGGCACAGCTAACCCTGCCTTCGCTTGAGGGCAAGTTGGAAAAGGGAACGAAAGTAGAGTGCCTTGGATGATCTGCACGCAAATCAACCAAGGACTTCCCTAAGCGTAAACTATTGCTTGCACTTGGGTTATCGTAAACAGTGTCTTAAAACATGTAAAATGCATATAAAATGTAAATGTAAGACCTAAACAGAACGTAAACTAAACTGAACATAAGCAGAATGTAAACAGAAATTAAACAGAGAATAACAGAAATAATGTTTGGTTGGCAAAATGAACAGAAATATATTGCTTAGAAAAGATGTGCACCGGTCAAAGCGTAGCTACGTGTGGATGGTAGGTCAAATGCCTAGCCCCGGGGTGATGTGACGCGATGATGTGATGGTGTAAAAATTTCTTGGATGCCAGGAGTTAAGTGTGTTGAACGCCTAAGGATTGCTGGTTCTATATGTTCTCAGAAGTACCAGTCTCTCTTTGATTACCTCCTCTCCTTTCATGTGAATTGACAAGGTATTTATAGGGCTGGGCTGGACTTGGGCATGGAATCCATGGATGGAATCAATGGCTGAGAGATGAGAGGAAACAGGATCATGTGACATGTGTTCAATGGACAGTTGTGCTCAAGTTGGATGCATGCTGGTGAAAGTTGGATGTGTGTCGGACAGTTGTGCATGAGTTGGATGTGTGTCAGCAAGCTACGTTCTTGACCAGGTACATTGCATTTTACAATTTATGGGTTATTCAAGCCCATGAAAGTAAATTTAATTTAGACATGAGGGCATGACATGCCCACACATGTGTATTTACAATGAAATGTACAACAAGAGAAATTTGAACCCTGCTCGCTTAACCATGGACCAACCGCTCCAGGATGTCGAGATGTTGATTTGAGGCTATTTGAGGCATCTCTGTTTGAACAAGGCTTCCAACGTGAGTTGTTTGGGCTTTCACGTGTCTTCAGTGTGCTTTTGAATCATCTTTGTGCAAGTGTGACTAGCAGTCATGCTACAGTCACACTGGGTAGTCATGTTGGGTGTGATCCTAGCATGACCTAAGCGTGAGTCACGCTGGGCAGTCATGTTGGGCGTGACCTCAGCATGACCTGAGCATGAGGTAGGAAAAATGTAATTTTGACACCAAATTTGGAATTTTTGTAGCCTGGTTTTAAGCACAACTGCTACTTCCCTGTGTGTGATCTAGATCTGGAAATTTAAGTTTGAATGTGTTTGATTTGGAGCCTGTTTTGAATAGGCCACGCTGTGGTCACGCCCAGCGTGACCTACAATGTGACGAAAAAAACTTGCAATTTTGAGCTAAAATATGAAATTTCTAAAGGTTGGGACCCATAGTTATCAATAGTGGACCCTGAGGATGACTTGAACCCTTGAAATCAAGTCATTTTGACTCAGTTTTGGGGCTCTAAAAGTTGGTCACGTTGTGGTCATGCCCAGCATGACTGCCTAGCATGACCTATAGTGTGACCTCAAAAACTTGTAATTTTGAGCTAAAATCTGGAATTTTTAAAGGCTGGGACCCATAGTTGTCAATATTGGACCCTAAGGATGACTTGCACCCTTGAAATCAAGTCATTTTGACTCAGTTTTGGGGCTCTAAAAGTTGGTCACGCTGTGGTCACACCCAGCATGATTGCCCAGCGTGACCTACAGTGTGACCTCAAAAACTTGTAATTTTGAGCTAAAATATAGAATTTTTGAAGGCTGAGACCCATAGTTATCAATAGTGGACCCTAAGGATGACTTGCACCCTTGAAATCAAGTCATTTTGCCTTAGTTTTGAGGCTCCCAGAGTTGGTCACGCTGGGGGCAAGCTAGCTTGACAGTGTGATCAAGCTGGGCTTGAGTTTCATGCCTTAGTTAAATTTTGCCTCTTGAATGCTTGAAAGGGCTTGAGTTGTTCTTGTTTCAAAGTGTTAGGCCAAAATTGGTGGTGTTTCATTGGCCCTTCTTTGTTGATGTTTGGAGGAATCCACCTGAGAGGTGTTGACAAAGAAGTGCAAAACACCATGAATGACCAAGTACCAAACATTAACCATCAGCCCTTGGCTGGATGTCATCACACTATTTTCAAAAGTACATGGGATTGGGGAAATGCAATTTGAGACACAAGGGGAGGGGATTGGTTGTAACCAGGGAAGCTGGGAGTTGGTCAAGGGTGAAAATTGCTATTGGAATTTGTGGGAGAGGAATGCTCTCTTGTGAATAAGTTATGTCATTGGTCCTTATCAATAGTCTTGTTTTCAGCAGACTCGAAACCAAGACATAGGAGGTGCATTCTTTGGAGAAACGAGACTATTATAGAGTATTTGTGGAACCCATTGTAAATAGCCAAAGCCACACGATGATGTGTAACATGGTCTCTTTGAGACACGAGTGTAACTGTTTTTCAAGAAAACTACCTTCTCACCTGGGGCTTGTATGAGAAGAGCCAATAGTCCATGGTTTATGATGTTAACGGGGTCATGAAGACCTTTTCCATGCATTTTTCTCTTTGACCTTTTTGTTCTTTTTCTCTTTGTTTTTCTCGTTTGTTTCTTCTTTTCTTTTATTTTTGCTTTATTTTATCTTTCTTTTTCTTTTATTTTTCTTTTTCTCTTTGGTCTTTTTGAAAGAGCTTGCTTTTAGTGCTGTGCTCGTGTTTGAGCGCTTGCATTTTGTGTCATGTACTATGTATTGTTTTTTGCGTCACAACTGCTTAGAGAGCTACAACGTGCAATAATGTATCAAGAGTTTTGAGGTGAGCAGAATGTACCAGGAGGGTGTAATTGAATAGGCTAAGGGGAGCATGATGGGAAAATAGGGGATGTATCTGGAGTCGGAAATGTACTTATGAACGAATCGATTAACCCAGTTACGTGCGTTAGGAAGAATGTGATACCTTGTCATCACGATGAAGTGCATCTATGCACGAATGACTCAAAAGTGTCATCCTGCAAACATAACTCCAAGAAGACAAGAAAACCATAAATGAAATGATTAGCTAAGCACTCTAAACAAGGAGATGGAGTCATCTCGTGCAATTTTCAAAGCAGACAGAATCATGAACAACATCAGTGTCATTAAGGTCCATGAGACAACTCATGCAGCAAGTCTTTGCAGAACATGTATAGCTAATTGCAGTAACACATCTTTTCAAGTTTTACCTGGTGGTTGGGAACGTCGGTAGTTTATTTTCTTAGTAGAATGTTGTGGGTTAGTTTCACATCGTAACCCCTTGGACGATGCCAGTTTAGCGTTGTAGCAGACGGTGCATTGCTAATTTATAGTCATAGTCGACTGTGAAGAGGCAAACTAGTTTATAGTCTTAGTGGACGCTGGATGCTAGTTTTATGTCATGGTGGATGGATGTAGCAATTTAGTGTCATATCGGACAATGCTCTATGGTATCAGTTTTACGTCATGATGTCAGGACTACTTTGTGGTATCAGTTTTAAGTCGTGATGCCAGGACTACTCTGTGGTGTCAGTTTTAAGTCATGATGCCAGGACTACTCTGTGGTATCAATTTTAAGTCATGATGCTAGGACTACTTTGTGGTATCAGTTTTAAGTCATGATGCCAGGACTACGACATACCTCAAGTTTTTTAGACATAGTACCTTTTCAAGTACAAGTGGTTTGTAGGATTGGCGAACTCGTTTTGGTCCATGTTAGCAAGTTTGAATGCTCCATTGTTGTATGCCTTGGTGACTAAGTAAGGCCCTTCCCAGTTGGCCGAGAATGTATCTAGATGTTCTCGAGCAGCCTTAAGGACTAGATCTTCTTCTTTGATTGGGTGTTTATGAAGATTGTGCTTGTGCCTTTGCCTCTGTTGTTTTTGGTACCATTTAATTTGATCAAGCATTTGTACATGTTCCTCCTCTACCAAATCAAGGTTGGCAATGCGCAATTCATTGTTTTGATTTTCATCGAGGAGGTTGGAGAGAGCTATCCGTAATGAGGACACCTACAATTCTAAAGGTAAAACAGCTTCAGATCCGTACACAAGGCTATATGGAGTTTTACCTATGGATGTTCGATGTATTGTTCTGTAAGCCCATAATGCGTAGAATAATTGTTCATGCCATTGCTTCTTGCTCTGATTCAGCATCTTTTTGAGCACCATGATGACAGTTTTGTTTGTAGCCTCTGCTTGACCATTGCTTTGCGGGTAGTAAGGTGATGAAAATGCATGTTTAATGCCCAGACTTTCACAAAAGCTTTTGGTATCTACACTGCTGAATTGTGGCCCATTTTCAGTAATGATGGTCATTGGAATACCAAAATAAGTCATGATATTTTCTATTATGAAGGTGCAAATGTGTTTTGACGTGGTCTTCCTAAGAGGAATAGCTTCCATCCACTTTGTGAAAGATTTAGTTGTAGTGATAATGAAGTTATGGCCTACTGAAGATGATGGCATTATCGGTCCAATTAAGTCTAAACCCCATTTTTGGAATGACCATGTCATTTGTGTTGTATGTAGTTCGTTAGGTGGCACATGTATTAGATTACCATGCTTTTGGCAAATGTCACATGTTCTAACCTTGGAGATGCAATCATATTTTATGTGTGGCCAGTAGTAACCTAAGTGCCTAATCTTTGTTGCCATTGCTTTAGGTGCTATGTGTCCTCCACAAAGTCCTTCATGGATTTTTTCTATGATCGTTTGACCATTAGTGCTACTAACGCACATTAGCAGAATACCTTCATATGATTTACGACACAAGGTGTCTCCTATTAATGCATATTGGCAGGAACATTTTCGTACGACATCCTTTTGAGAATTTGTCAAGTGTTGTGGAGGTTTGCTTCTTAGAAGATACTCTTTTACATCATCATACGATTCTATTGTGTGTGTTGTACTAATAGATGCTACAGGTACTTCATTTAGAGTGTTAATTATAGGTTCGGTATAACTGGTTATAGAACTAGGTAATGCATGGAACATTTCAGGTATCATGTTTAAGGCTAGTGTGGCGAGTGCATCAGCAATGATGTTTTCGCTTCTAGGGATGTGTTGTATATCCACTTCTACTAGTTTCCTGACTAGATGTTTAGTCAAATCACAATACAATTGCAAATGGAGATCCTTGCATGCGTATACCTCAGTGACTTTATTAATAACTAATTGCGAATCACCTCAAACCACAAGGCATGAGATTCCCAAAGTTAATGCTACTTGAAGGCCTCTAAGAAGACCTTCATATTCTGCTACATTATTGGTGCAAGAAAAGGTTAAGCGGTAGGCAAAAGGTTGGATTTCTCTAGAGGGGTATGTTAAAATGGTTGTAGCACTTCCTCCTCGGGAGGTTGAAGCCTCATCGAAGTAAAGGATTGTCTCATAGTTATCAGGTACAGTGTCTACATTGTTAACATTTTCATCTGGGAATTTGAGGTTTATCGTTTCTTGATCGTGTGTTGGTAAGGCGGTTAGCTACATGGTTATTGCCTAACCTTTTGTGGAAGATTGAGCGACATAGTGCAAATCAAACTCTGCAATCATCACTTTCCATCTAGCTAACCTACTTGACTCACAAATGTTATTAGTGATGGCATAGAGAACATTATCCTTGCAAATGATGTAAACCTAATTATGGAAGAGATAATGCCTCCATTTCTTCAAGGAGAAGACGAGGGCGAGGCATGATTTTTCTACGTCATTGTATCGTTGTTCATAGGCTATTAAAGCGTGGCTTAGATAATATATAGGGATCTCAGCTCCATCTTGAAATTTTTGACAGAGCATGGATGCAATGGATGAATTGGAAGTTGCACGATAGATGTAGAAAGGTTTGTCACTTTGTGGAGGATAAACAGTTGGTAGTTGAGCCAACTCTTGTTTTATGTTCTCAAACGCTTCTTGACATTGTTGATTCCATTGGAAATGTACATTCTTTTATAACAGATGTTGCATGGGACTTAACTTATTTATCAGCCTTTCGATAAAGCATCTAATGAATTATAGTCTACCTTGAAGGCCATGTAGTTTGGTGAGGTTTCTTGGAGGTTGCATATTGGTTATTGCTTTAACCTTATCGGGGTCTACCTGTATCCTTGTTTCAGAAACTAGGAAACCAAGCATTTTTCCCGTTTTAACACCAAATACACACTTTTTTGGGTTGAGCCTAAGGTCATATTTGAGAGAACATTTAAGCACTAAGTATAGATCTTTTGCATGTTGTTCAGTTGTTTTATATTTGAACGCTATATCGTTGACATAATCATTGAGAAAATCGAGCATGTAATCACTAAATATGTATGTCATTGCTTGTTGATATGTGGTGCCTACATTTTAAAGTCTAAATGGCATCATTGTGTAATAGAATGTCCCCCAAGGTGTCATAAAAGTTATCCTAAGTTGATGCTCTGGATTAATTCTTATTTGATTGTAGCCCAAAAATCCGTCCATGAAGGATAATAGCGCATGCCCTACAGTCATGTCAATAAGTTGATCAATGCTAGGTAACTGGAAATCATATTTTATAGTGGCTACATTGAGATCACGGAAATCTATGCATATGCGTATGCTACCATTCTTCTTGGGGACTACAACAATGTTTGATACCCAATCAGAATAGTCGATGGCTCGGATGAAACTAGCTTGGTAGAGCTTTGTGATTTCAGTGCGGACTGCTAATGCCACTTTGGGTCTAAACTTTCGTGCTTTTTGCTTCACTAGTTTAATTTTTTCATCAAGAATAATGTTTTGTTGGATGATCCGGGTGTCTAGTTTTGACATGTTTGTATATGACCATGCGAACATTTTTATGTTATCTTTTAACACTTAAGTGATGTTGCCTATGAGTTATGGATCTAATAAGGCATTTAATTTCAAGGTTCTAGCTTTGTCATTGACTATGGTAATGGGGATTTCAACCAGAGGATCTTTAGTGATATTGTTAGCTTCTAGATCTAGAGTTTTAACTACGTTTTTAGGCCAGTTTGACGTTTCTTGAGTGGAGGCTATCAAATACGTATAGGTGGATGGATTTAGATCCAAAGATTTTGGGTGGATCACTCTTTCTACATCTTCGTATGGTCCATTGAGAGACAATATTGAGAGGATGTTGTTGGTGGCCATGGTGCTCACTCCTTCCAATTAAAACAGGAGCAAAGTAAGAGACACTCCCTCGGTAGGAGAGTTACAAAGTGTAAACAAACATAGGATACTTAAGCTGTGCACTGATAAATTTAGGAGATGTAGTGGAAGATATGGCAGTTTAAGGCCATATCGAGTTGTATGGTAGTTTAAGGCCATATCGAGCCATATGGTAGTTTAAGGCCATACCAGGCCGAATGTTGACTTGCCATTTGCACTATTTTAAAATTTTAAAATTCTTATATTTAAATTTTCGAGTGGATAATAAGGTCACGGAGATTTTAAAAATTTATGAAATTTTATGAAATTTTCAAGTGTTTTTATGTTTATTTATTTTCGTTGATTTTCAGCACTTTCCTCCTTTGTTCATAAGAAATTTTGGGTCCAATTTTGGGGGATTGGAATGACAAGGAAGTTTGGGCAAGCATAAGGCAAAAGGTAGCTTTGGACAACAAGATGTAGTTAAAATGAGAAGATGAATTAAAATAAAATGGAAAAAAATTGAATAAATAAAATTAAATTATTAGGGAGGGATTGAAAAGAGGATTTTGGAAAAGAAAGCCTCATTTTGGTCATTATGAGTTGTTGGGCGATTAGAAGAATAGCGTAAGTTCCAGGGTGCAACGTGAGCAAGGCGTTAGCATCAGCATGACCATGAAAGACAAGGGCAAGGAGAAGGCAACTGGGGGCAACGGGAGGAAGCAGGAAGCCCTAGCGTTCGTGAAGGAGAGTGAAGAGCTCCTCCAATGTCTTTCCCAAATCAGGGTTCCGTTGTGGAAGAAGGCCTTGCATAGGTGAATTCCTTGCCCCTAATTCTTTGGTATTTCTGCAAGTAGCGTTACCTAGGGTGAGAGGTTAGGATTTTTGGCTTTGCAATTTGGGGCATGAATGCATAGGTTTTTGATATTTCTTGGCGTTTTGGCTACAAAATTTTTGGCTTTCATTGTAGGGTTTTGGGTGTAACATGACTAAAAATTTTGACCCTGAAGCTAGGGTAGCATGTCCACAAAGATTTCGGATTTTTTGGGAAGCAAAATTTTGATTTTTAGAGGGGCAAGAATGGCTGTAAATTTTTGATTTCGAAGGGGGCAACACTCTTGAAAATTTCAGTCCTGGGAGTCATGGTTTTGCAAATTTTTAAGCTTTTTCAGGGTAGCATGACCCATAAATTTTGGGTTTTTGGCTAGGATAGCATTACCTACAAATGAAAATTTTGAATCTTGTGGGATTTTCCCAGAACAATTGTTATTTTGAGTACAAAAAGATTTTAGAATTTTATATGGGAACTTGTCCATCTTCCAATCGGTAGCTTTTTGAAAGAAAATTAGTAAACTTCATTCCCCGCTAAAGCTCTTCTTCTCATTCATAGGAGAGATTTGATTCTTGCACTACCATGCCCAATAATGGCTTCATGGTTTCAATTGGGGAAACACGTCCACAATTTCTGTACCCAAACTAGGCTAACCTTTATCACCCTTAACCTTTGGCGGATAACAAACGCATGGATAGTAATAACAAATAAAGAAACTATGGCTACAGTAATTGGGAATGAGTTAGTGTTGAATAATGGAATTAACATGACTTGTGGTTTTTCTATTTTCTGCCCTGGGACAACGTGACCTTGATTTTTTTCTTCGTGGGCAGCGTGACAATGAAAATTAGTTTTGGCCCCTAGGGCAACGTGACCATGATTTCTGAATTTTTCACCCAAGGCAGCGTGACCATGAATTTTGGATTTTCAGTCCTGGTTTTTTTTAAGGAGACATTTTTAGAACAAAATAGCAACCCCTAGCGTGAGCTAGAATGTGGGAAAGCTCAATGTGACTTGTGTACAGGCCAGCTTGACTTGGTGTAGCTAGCATGAGTGTTGGAGGATTTGCCTTTGAAAGGATGTTCAATGATTTCTGAATTTTATATTTTTTATATTATTTATTGTTTGTCTAGGATTAATGATTTAAACATGGATTCATTATTAAAATAATTTCAATGTACCCTAGTAAGTATAAGATTACACTAAATAGATGTTAGTGTCTTCGTCTCATGGGGTGGAATATTTGTTTATGTGATTTTTTGGTTTCATGTGATGTTGCTTTGTTACACTTAACTATTTTGTTCTATTTTCTGTTTTCTATTTGTAGGGACACATTAATGATGGAGTAGGCCCTAGTGGAGCAGGAGCGGATGATGAAGAGGATCTTGGGGATCAACTCCATCCATAAGCTTTTAAGTCGTTAAGTGTTTTGGATTTTTGGATGTTTGATGGAATGTATAAAGACTAATGTAATGGCCTAAATTTAATTATGGTATAAAATGATTGCATTCCTTCGTTACCTTGATGTTCTATGTAAATATTTTTGTTATTTTTCATGTTTTTTATTATTTTTATTTTTTTTCTAGAGTATATGTATGCAACTAAATGTAACATAAATTTCTAAAGTGTAAAGCGAGATGTAAGGTAAATACTTGGAAAAGAAGGCAACGACCGCGCAAGAATCTAAATCGTAATTTGTAACCTGTAATCGAAAATTCAATGTAAAATGATAGGAATTCATAAATCTGTAACTTGTTGGCTCTAGTTTAAAGCCATTTCGAGCTTGGTACATCATTTTAAAGTCTTGATGGACTGTTGCATCTATTGTTAAAGAAAGGATTACTAGTTTTATGCCATGGTGGGCCAAAGGGAGTAACGTTTTTAGAAATTTTTAAACGGAACCAGCCATTTTTGACTATGGCTAGTTTAATGTCATTGCGGACATTTTTTGGTAGTTTTAACATCATATTGGACATTTCATAGTTTAACGTCATTTCAGACATTTCTTAGTTTAATGTCATTTCAGACATTTCGTCTCATTCGTTCTGGTCATTGAGTTGCCTCTTGATCTTTTGTAGCTTAACGTGTGGGGTTGGGTGTATGGGTATGATTTTATATTCACCTTCCCCTTCATCGATGATGTCAAAGGGTAGTTCTGACCAAGAGACATCAGTAGGAATGGCTCCTATGTCTGCGTCTTCTTGTGTTTCTTCAGTGCTAGTTGAATTGTGACTCAACGTTGGGTTCACGTTTTGATGTATGTTCACGGTTTCTTGTTTAGGCTTAACAAACTCAATTTCTTACCCTTGACCTACCTCAAGGTATGAGGAAGTGATTGATGCTATTGTATCCCCATGTATGATGATCTCACCATCCTCGTAAGGTAGGTGGATCTTCTGATGGATTGGTGAAGATATGACTTTAAGTTGAGCTAGCCAAGGATGTCCTAGGATTAGATTAAACCTTGGCATTTCATCAACCATTATGAATTCAGCTGATGTAGGGAATTGGTCTCTGGCTATGAAATCCAAGGTAACCATGCCTTTCACTCCCACACGGGAACCACTGAAGGATCTCAAGAAATAGGTTGTCGTGGGTTGTATTTGTTCAGTGAGTCCCAATTTTTCGATGATGGAAAAAGGTATTACATTTGTTGCTGCACCATCAACGACATGCATCCTACATATTTTAAATGATCAACCTGTATTGTTATGAACATAAGAGCTGTGGTGATTTCCCTTATTTTCTCATCTAGCTTAATGTCCTTAATGTAGAACTCTAGGGATGTGGTCTTCGATTCCTAAAGCTGTGGGGATAATACTGCATAAATGGATGGTTCATCTGCAGAAAGATCCCCACTAATAGGAATTGAAGTCAGTATCTATACGAGAGCCTCTCGATGTACTGGTGAAGTCATTACTAGGTCATACAAAATTAAAGAAGTATTCTTTTGTTTTAAGGCTTGTGTGACCTGAGTCAACGCACTTGCTAGGTCTTTACCATTTGGGACGTTCTTATCCATAGAGATTTGGTCCATTTGACCTAGCATTCATATTTCTTGCGGAGGGGTTTTTACGTTAGTAGCTAAGGATGCTGGGTTTGGGATATGACTCATGACATCATATTTGTTTTGGTGACTTGTACTAGGCTCATTAATGGATGGAATCATGGGAACGACATTTAGCAGTGTAGGCTTTGGCGGTCCTAATTCGTGTCCACAATTTTCTCTCTCCATGCATCCTCTTTTTTCTCTTTCCAGGCACTTTCTTATTAGCCTATCGGCAAGATGTTCCTACAAAGGTCGTTGAGAAGTGGAGGCGGGTTGTGCGCCAAGGTGTTTTGGCACTCAGATCACAAAGGGAATGGGTCGATTTTCAGATGGTATGTTTGTTGTGGCAACTGAAGGAGTTATGTGGATGAAGAATGGTCTTTGTGGCATGGGAGACATGCTGATGATGAAAGGGGCTTGAGGAGATGTTGGGGTAGGTGTGTTTTTTGAAGACCTCTAAATCACAAAAAGTCTTCGGGGAATGTCTTGTCTATTTTCGACATGGATAGTATTAATCACATATGGTGCATCATTGGTGTTGAGAGGATCCTTGTAGACCTGCATGGATTAGTTTTGAGGTCTTACTGGGTTCGCTCATCGAATACTACTTCGCCCCCTATCAATCATGTGTTGTATGTCTTGTTTCAACATAAAGCAGTAATTAGTTCCATGGCTGGGTCGTTGGTGATACTCGCAAAACCTATCCAACCTAAAGCCTTTTGGAATGGGGGGTTCATTAGCCGTTGCTAAGGTTGGGTTTTTGGCCAACTCACAAAATTGATCATGTCTTTGAGATGCCGCAGGGGACATTTGCTTATTTTTGATTAACCCAGCCTTTAGAAGCTGGTCGAGCAATAGTGATGGCTTCACAGGCAAGGGTGTATATTGAGCGGGGTCTTTTCTTTCGAATGAACGAGTGTGACTTGTGTTGTCATTTCTATTTGAGGAATTTTCGAGTGTAGGAGTGGGTGTGGTTCTTATTTGGGATAGCAGGTTGTTTTCCTTTTTGTCTTGGATGACTAAGTTAGGCTGTTTCAGCCATTACTGCTACTGCTATTTTGGATTTATCTTTCCTCATATGTTGGTTCTTAAAGGTTGAGTAGGCTGGGTCATTACTTTTTTGTGCAGCCTCTTCTATGTCTTTAATTTGTACAAATTATTGGCTTAAGGTACAGGGTTTTAAATAGTAAAGCTTCGATTTAATAAAATCATTTGCTGTTTCCTTAAGGATGGTAAGTAGATACGTTTTAAGAATGGGTTTGTGAAGTTCATTCAGGGCTGCACTCTGCCTTTGGATAAATTTTTGTGTTGGCTCTAAAGGTGCTTGTTTAATTTGAATTAAGCTATCTAACATGGCTTCAAGCTTCAGATTGTATTTGAAACAGGTGACAAATTGGCGTAACAAATCTTTCAGAGAAGATATGGAACTACGGGGTAAGGCTTGGTACCATTCTAAGGCTTTTCCCATTAAGGACATAGTAAACACACATAGAATTACATGGGGCCATGCCTGAAGCAAAAGACTTTCGGTTCAAAATGTCACTAGGTGGGCATTTGGGTCTCCCTCTCCATTGTACTTGGTGAACTGAGGTAACGAGCCTCCCTTTGGTAGGGTTAAGGGTGGGACAGAGGGGTTAATTGGGTCATCTTGATAGAAATCTAGTACCTTGACTTCTTCATTGTTCAAAGTTTTAAGGTGTTTTAATTCTTCTGCCAAGGAGTGCATCATTTTTTGTGTGTCTACCCATTCTTGGGTAGTAGGCAAATTAGTGGATTGGGTAGATTGTAATTGATAATGACTCGATGGTGGCATCATTTATGGAAAAAGAGGTTGTTGGATAGTTGTTTGTGGTGGTGGGATGGCATTCGGGGCTGAGATCATGGGATGTGATACATTGTAATGAGTAGACAGGTTCTGTTGAACAACTAGTGGGACCCACTGCCCAGTCACAGGTTGTAAAATGATCGTTGGTGCTTGTTGGATTTGCACTTGAGGTACATAATGGATGGACGTGAAAGCATGTATGTCCGATGGCATTCCAATCACTTGAGGTCGAGAAGTCATTCCTACATTAGTCTATTGGAATTGTGTTTGTAATGGTATGACAGAAGTAGGTGCGTTAGTTTGAATGTTGGACTTGGAGAAGATGGGGATGGGAATAGCTACTTTCCGTAAGGAAGCTGGTGGCGGAAATATTGTTTCTTCTAGGAACGGTTGAAATAGTGGGTTTGTATGGGCATGGGGGCTAATGGTATGGTATGATTCTCCATGTTTAGATTGGGCTGCAAAGTCATCTTCTTCATCTTGAGGCTCTATTGGAGGTAGCTGTAAGGCTTGACTTCTATCCATGAGAAGTTGGGATATGAGTCTATGATGGTGTTCAGAGAGCAAGATTATGTTAAATGCTGAAGGAATGAACTCATGACCTCCCTTGTGGATAAGTTCATAGTCTCGTTTTGCTTCCCTTTCCGTACGGTCGATAGGTAGGTTGGCTTGAATTTTGATAGAGATGAAGTTGTACTATTCGAGTGTAAGAATGGCATAGGTAGGGTCTTTGCCCTATATCCTAAGCGACTGGCATGTAGGGCCTTCAGGGTTTACCTATTCAATGATAGTTATGGACTCCGTAGCAGTCACAGGGTTTGAAGTTTCAGTGATTGGTAGTGTTACTGGGTTGATTTGGAAGGATTCCATGACAAATGTGAGCAGACTAAGGTAGAAGAATGGAGTTCGGTTGCAAGCAGTTGCAGCGTGACCAGTGTGACACAAACACAGCGTAACCAAAAACCGGTGACTAGGCATTTCTCAAGCTAAGGAAAGACTCAAGGATTGAAAAGGGTGTGACTTCAAGGGAACTTGATGCATTTGTGTTGGCCATTCTCTTGGGTGCTTGGATCTTTTCTTCTTGAGTTTTTCTTCCCATTCTGACATTGCTCCATTATCGAGAAGTTGAGCTAATAAAAATAACAACATCTTTGCATGGTGTGGTTCTCACATATAAACACATAAAACAAAAAAAAAAGAGAAAGAAAGTGAGAATTCAAAGCACACCCCGTAGACAAAATAATCCCTTAGGCTACAAGAATTGGTTATGGAACTCAAAATAAAAATGTTCCCTCTAACTAAGGCCCTTCCTCACTTCCTATCTCATCGTTTGCTTCGTCGAAATGTTGGTGACTCTTTGATAGAGACATTCTTGTTACTTCAAGAGGGTGGGTTAGCAGAATGTACATTTCCAAGCCAAGAGAGACCATAGAAATTTTTGGATGAATGGATGAAGTGGACTCATTGCTTGTCATATCAAAATACCGATACCTTAGTATCAACATCATAATCTTAAAGGTAAAAACCAAACATTAGCAATCAATAGGAAAATAGTTCATACCATCATTAAGAACACTTATTGGGTGAAAAACTTACAAGAAGGATAACACACACACACACACAAAAGAAATGGAAAAGTATGAACGATGTTGTAAAAAAAAACAAGAAAAGTTAAAGAAATTGGTAAAAAAAAATGTGTAAAACAAAAACATGTAAAAAAAAGTGTAAAACAAAAATTTAAAAGAACTGAGGGCCTCAAATGATTAGCATAGGTGGCCATCTCCCCCATGACTAAATGGAAAGGGAGGGATCCAAAATAATAAGCATGGTTTTCTGCTATCAGAGGTGTAATTTGCACTGGCTGTTCTTAGTTCATGGAAAGGTTTTGTTTGTTGCACATTGACAAGTAATCTCTTGTCAGGGCTTTCAGGCTTGTATACTATCATGGCTTCCAAGGGAAAGGTTGTATGAATAATGTAAGGTCCTTCCCACAATGTTTGAAATTTCATGCATTGTGGTACATGCATGAGGTTCCAATAAAGAACCTTATCTCCTGGTTGGTACCTAACCTTTCGAATTCTTAAGTCATGTCGTTGCTTGTTATGTGTCTTGTGTATTTTGTTTGATGATAGGGCAACCAATCGATTCTCGTCTAGCACATTTAGAGATGCCAATCTCTTTTTTTGTGCTAGATCAAGGTCAAGGTGGAGGTCACATGCCATGGACAGTGTACGAAGCTCAGTTTGAATTGGAAGTTTTGGGAGTTTTCCATACACCAACTCATAGGGAGAGTAGCCCGTAGGGAGTTTCCAAATGGAGCGATATGCCCAGAGAGCGTCGTTCAGTTTTGTGCTCCAATCTTGCCTAAATTTGCTAATTGTTCTCATTAATATTCTTGTAATCTCCCGATTAGTGACCTTGGCTTGGCCATTAGCTTGGGGGTGATAAGGTGTGGTCAATTTACGTTCAACCCCTAAGCGTTGCATCAACTTGCAAAAGGTTGCACCCGTAAAATGTGTTCCATTATCAGAGATGAGTGCACGTGACAGACCAAACTTGTTTATGCTTTGTTGTTGTACAAATCGTGCTGTTGTAGACGATGTGCAATCTGTTACAATAGCTGCTTCAGCCCATTTGGTTAAATAGTTAATAGCAACAATGATATAAGCTTTCCTATTAGACATCGGTGTAATAGGCCCCATAAAATATATTCCCCAAATGTCAAAGGGTTCCAAAGGTTGAATCCATTGTTGTAGACCCTCCATTCTAGTAGTCATTCCACCATCCCGTTGACAGTGCTCACAGGATTGGACAAATTGATGGGAATCCCGAAATAGCGTTGGCCAATAATATCTTGCAAGCAGGATCTTAATGGCTGTTCGTCTCCCTGCATAGTGGCCCCCACAAGGACCCTCATGAGCATCCTAGAGAACTCTTAATTGATCCTCATTGGGCACACACCATCGAACCAAGCCATCAGGATAGACTTTATAGAGTTGTCCCTTGATTTCCATGAGGTACTTGGTTTTGTGAAGAAACTGTTGCTTCTTCCTAAAGTCCAACCCCTATGGTGTTTGTTGGGAAAGGAGATAAGTAACAATGCTACCATACCAATTTTTTCCCGTGGGTTGGTTACTCACTACACCAGAAAAGAGGGTTTCGTCAGGAAAATGATCAGATATGGCATATTCATCCTCTTTGTTATTCCAACGCAACCGAGATAAATGATTGGAAACTACGTTCTCGATGCCCTTTCAGTCTACTATTGTTAAATCAAACTCCTAAAGGATTACTAACCAATTTATAATACGAGGGCTAACTGTTGGCTTGTTCATAAAGAACCGAATTGCACTATGATCTGTATGAATGTACACTTTGTAGCCCAACACATAGTGCCTAAAATTGTCCAGTGCAAACAATACATCCATTAATTCCTTTTCTATAGTTGTGTAGTTGAGTTGTGCACCAGAAATACTCTTACTCGCATAGTGGATGTAATAAGGGCATTTTTTTTCATCTAACTGTGTTAGTACGGCTCCTAAGACATAATTAGATGTGTTGGTCATTATATGAAATGGTTTGGACCAATTGGGGGCTTGTAGAATAGGGGTTTCCACAAGCCTTTGTTTTAGAGTTTGGAATGCTCGTTCACATTCCCTGGTCCATTCGAAGGGTGCATATTTTTTCATTAATTCTACCAATAGTTTGGTAATCTTGGAGAAGTTCTCAATGAATCTCCTGTAGTAGCTAGTGTGTCCAAGGAATGACTGAATATCTTTGACCATTTCTGGTTGTTGAGTGATTCCTTGGATAACCTTAAATTTTTTCGGGTCTACCTCTATTCCTGTTTGCAAAATCTTATGCCCCAGTACTATGCCCTCTTGAACCATCAAATGGCTTTTCTACTAGTTGAGATTTAGGTTGGTTTCAGCACTTGCTCTAACCAGTCTAGGGCTTGATCAAAACTTGTCCCTTAAGTGGAGAAGTCATCCATAAATACTTCCACTTCGTTTCCTATCTGTTGTTGAAATATGCTTAGGACAAAACGTTGGAACGTGGTGGGGGCATTGCACAAGCCAAATGGCATTTGCTTATATGCGAACATTCCCCAGGGACTGGTGAATGTTGTTTTGGCTTGATCTTCTGGTGCTATTCATATTTGATTATATCCACTATACCCATCCAGAAAAATATAATAGCGATGCCCCGCTATAGTGTCCAAGACTTGGTCAACGAACAGCAACGAAAAACGATCTTTGAATGTTTCCATGTTGAGTAGCCTAAAATCTATACATACCCTCCATTTGCCTCCCTTCTTAGGCATGATTACTAGAGGACTAACCCATTCACTATCAACAATGGGATATATGAACCTGGCCTTAAGGAGCTATTCTATCTCTTCTTTTACTACTTCTTTCAACTTTGGGTTCAATCACCTTTGTGGTTGTTTTTGAGGTTTCATGGAGGAGTCCATGTAAATCCGATGCTAGCATATCGTAGGGTCTATTCCGGTTAACTCGGGATATGACCAAGCAAAGGCTTTTGACCATTTGTTTATTACTTTCAATAGGCTTTCTTTTTTCTTGGGGACAAGTTTTGCGTTGATAATTACCGATTTTCCGTTTTCAAGGATCATGTATTCCAAACCAGTGGGCAATGGTTTTAGATCTAGGGGTTCTTGTCTAAATTCCTCAGGAATCTCCAACTTCCCCCAGTTAATATTTTCGAAGTTAAAAGCTAGAAGTTGGTAACGAACTTGCTCTAGTGCGTCTGTGCTTTCAATGTAAGAACTAGTTATCCCCTCAGTTAGTTCCATGCATGTTATCGAGTTGCTCTCTTGATTAGCCATCAGCCACTGGGTGTCTTCTTGTTGTGTGGCTTCTGCATATAGGCACTTTTGTATGTCAATGTCTTGTGCACACCGATTTCATGCAGGCAATGTTAAACTTCGCATCACCCATGATTTTTTCACGCAATGGCACCCTGTGTCACTATATGCGATGCATGGAACTTTCTTCTTCTCAATATTTTCAGAAGTATTTTTCTTGGATATTTGTAGGGAAAGATTGTGGATTCCTAGGTGTGCATCTATTGTACTCAGCCATGCCCTTCCCATTATTATCGGGAAGTCCCCTTTGTCATTATTTATTTGGATCACTAGGAAATCAACTGGGTATGACCAACCACCCACAGTGGTAACAATGTCCTCAACCTGTCCTAAAGAAACAGCGATGGACTGGTCATCCAGCTCTAAGCGAATATTGCTCTTCTTGAGTGGAGGCAGGTTCTAGGTTTTATACAATTCTTATGAGATTAAGTTGACTTCGGAACCTAAGTCAAGAAGAGCCTTATGAGGTTCATTCCTAGCAACTTGAAGATAAATTAGGGGGCTTCCAAGATTAGAGAATTTCTTGGGAAGGTGGCCTACCTTAATCCAATTAGTAACGGTATGTGTTAACATAACCGTATGCATTGGGTGCAGTTTTTGGTTTGAAAGGGATCCCAAAACCTTATTTGGTACAGAGGTGTTTAGATGTTCAACCACTTGTGAGGGTGAGGGCTTAGTTGGATTGTTGGTTCTGAAGAAAGGTATTTTCGGCATAAGATTGTCAGGACCAACTAAGAATTGAGGATTGGAAGCTCTCATGACATTGGGTTGTTGCGGTTGAGTGGGAAATACCCTTGGCATTGTTGGAGCGCTTGGTGGTGGAGCTACCGGCGTAAGAGGTGCAGATGGATTTGGAGGATGGTATACATGTGGAATGTCCCTTCTAGGAGAGGGAGTCTGAAAATATTCCCAAACTAGGTAGTGACATCGTGGGGTTGCGTGACCCATAGAGTCACTTGGAAAAACCGATTGCTGCACGTAGTATCCATATGGGTCTGGTTACTGGTAAGGGTATTGTTGTCTTGGCGGTGGCATCCCCCATGATTGTGGGTATTTCCACTACTGATGTTGCCCGATAGGTTGTGGTGGGGTTCCACTTGGATAATATTTTAACGGTTGGTGGAACTGCCTTGGGTTACCTTGGGGGTAAGGTAACCTTTGGGGTTCCTACCATCTGTTAAGTCTTGGGTTGAGTGCATACACCCCAGAATCTTGTAGATGTGAGATTATTGGAAAACATCCCTTAGGATGATCATATTAGCAAATCTCACATCCATCGTCATTGTCTATGTTCGAATCCACAACCTCATCAGCGATAGTCATTTTTCCCTTACCCTTGTTACGTGTAGGGTCTGAGTCACTCCGCTTGTTCTTATCCTTGTCACTACTTCGTTCCTCCTTAGATTCCTCTACAATCTTTAGGACAGTTTCAATTTTACTATCTAAGGAGCTCCATATTTCGTCTACCTTAGTTTACACTTCTGTCATTAGCTTCTGAAGCAGCAAGGTTTTTCTATTCACCAACTCTTCGAGTCATGACTCATCCTCTTCATCGCAGAATCTCACTCCCTTCTTTTGAAGGGAAGGATCGTGGTTATATTCTTCCATGCTTTCTCTTTTCCATAGCTCCCCTTCTTCTTTAGCTACNTGCTGGAAACCATTAGGAGGTGGAGTACAATGCTAGAATTGTTTAA
>MNCI01002363.1:149165-190281 GCA_015680685.1 Gnetum montanum
CCCCTTTGAAGCATGGGATATTATTCATATCTAGTCATTTGATCCGGCTATCTTTTTGATGTCTTGTAGGTATCCTAACTGCCTTCGTAATGTCTAACATACTCTGGGTTGCTAGTAGGGGTTCATCATGATCATCTCTCTCATGACATCTATGTTGCCTATGTGGTTCCCTACTTTCCCTTCTTTCATGCCTTGACTCTCTAGAATACCCTCGTCCTCACTCTCAACTCTCTTGTTGAGGGTTCTCATTTTGCTTACCCTTATCCTCACTGTTGTGCTCTTTGTGAATGCTCCCTAATGTGGAAGGAGAGGGTGAATGATGTGATGAAGGGGAAGAAGAAGGAGAGCCATCGCCATGACGATGTCTCTTACCTTCTCTTCAGTGATCCCGACCCTAATCGTGATGACGATCCGAGTGCCCATCCTTGTCATGTGTTTTTGTTCCCTCAGTGAACACTTGGTGTTCATGGGGATCAGAACCAGGGTTATAAATCATAGAGCATAAGTTCTAATACCCCACCTCCTCACTATTGTTAGGAGGGGGAACATCATTTGATGGAGAACCTATTATAATTAGTTCATCATCTCCAATTTCGCTTAGGACATGCGAGACCCCTTTGCCCTTTAACAATGTATGGTGGCTCTCCTACTGCGATTCCCTTAAATGTTGTGCTACCATGGGATGGTAATCCCTTGTGTCTAAATCTCCTAAAATGTATTCAATGTATAGTTGTGTCATGCTTATCTATGCAAGAGCATGAAGGAGCACGTTGGGGATTGCATGATTTGGGGGTAACACTATGTTACCTTGCAAATCTCGCCAACGCAATTGTTCATCCTGATGGAGGATAAAAGTAAAATCAGGCACTATTGAAGAACTGGCAGTTCTCGGTTATGCATGTTAGACTTCCGACTGTTTCTTGTGTGATCCCTAGGTGGTGAAGTGCTTTTGTTCGAAGAAGAAGACATTGTTTCTTATTTGGTGTGCTGATTAACTATTATATAAATTTTCTTCTGATTAACCCTAAGGGTTCATTTAAGCTCCCAACGATGTGGATAATTTCCTATGTTCTACTTAGCACACAAACACTTAGTTCCCGGCAACGGTGCCAATGATGAGTGGCGAGGTACCCCTACACTCAACCATACGAATATGAGCGTTACATGTGCGATCTGGTCAAAATTCGCAGACTAAGTGCCTACATGCCTTATGGAACACTTAGGGTTAATCGTTCGTTGTCTTCCCAGACTTGTATTTGTCACAATTGTATGGTTAAGTAAGTCTGAGGTATATGATTTTTATATCTTTTCTATTTCATCTCCTATGCTAATGAGGTGAATGGTGAAGAGACTAATTAATTAACTTTAACTAACTAAATAAGCCTTAATTAACCTAGCATCAGCATCCGTTCCCACTTACCATTCACACCCTGAACCAATGCAACCTTGGTTACCAAATGCTATTCATCACTGGGATTACCAAGCGTAACGCACGTGCTTGAAGTGGTCGTATTATATGCACTTAACTAGGAGAGAAGGGTTGAGAGAGATTTAATTAGCTAATAAAGCATTTAAATGATGAACAATAAATAAAGTCCTATTTAGCTTAGTCCATGCACTGCAAGGTTTATCCAAGAAGTTCGTCTTTATTTCCATACATAAACTTGTGTTCAGGTACAACATTTGCTCAAATAAAGATCTATTCACTTTGGACCTCCTATTGCGGGCACATGGAAATTATTCTATCTCTGGAGAGGTAAAAATGCTAGAGTCTCACTACAGTTTAGGCCTAAACTTCAAAACAAGGGAGAGCCGCCTCTTATTTATAGATTTGACGATGGACCACGATATCGTGGGGGATGCAAGATCGTGGTTGATGCGATATCGCGTACGCGATATCGTAGCCCATGTGATATCGCGTCCCATCACTAATAAAACCATCTAGTTGTTAAATGTAAACTTCCTACTAAATGCAATCTTTCAAAAAGGCACTCTTCACATTCATGTGAAAAAGCTTGATATTCATATGGATGACAAAAGAAAGTAAGCTTGTTCTAGTCTAGCTACTAGTACAAACATGTCATTATAATCAATGTCCTCTTATTGATTATAGCATTGAGCTATAAGTATAGATTTATTTCTAGTGATAATGCCCTCCCCATTTTATTTATTCTTGAAAACTTATTTAGTACAAATAATCTTTCTATTCTTCAATCTTGGAACAAGTTTCCACATGTTGTTTTTCTCAAACTAATTTAACTCTTTGTTCATACCTAGTACCCATGATTCATCATCTAATGCTTCAAAAAAAATTTTGAATTCATGTTAAGGAAGGAAATATGAATCTTTACAAAAGTTTTGTGTACCTCTTCTAGTTCTAATTCCATCATAGAGATTTCCTATAATTTGTTTAGAAGGATGATTTTTGTGAAACTTGGGTTGAGAAGAGAATGGTGGCTCCTCTTCTTTGTCATCCTTATTATGACAACTTATTGATTTTATCTCTAGTTGAATATCATTATCTACAAAATTTTGAATAAATTCTACATTATCATCATTTTGCTCCTCATTAGATCTATCAATAAACTCATAAAAAACAACATGAACAACTTCTACTACCATAAGAGATTTCTTATTAAACATCCTATATACATTATTGGTGGATGAATAACCAAGAAAAGTGCCCTCATCTATTTTCTATTGAACTTTCTATGCTTATATTTAAAATAAAGCATCTTGAACAGAAACTCTAAAGTAACTTACCTTGGATTTCTTACCATACTATAGTGTGTATGTTGTTTTCATGGTGTCTATTCTAATCAAGATATAATTAGTAATGTAGTAAGCAATATTGATAGCCTCTCCTAAAAATGACTTTGGAAGATCCCTTTCATGCAATATAGTTCTAGTCATTTCTTCTAAAACTTCATTTCTTCGTTCAGCAACCCAGTTTTGTTGTGGTGTTTGTGGATTTTTGATGCCTTAGTTGTCATAAAATTCAGCAAAAAAATGATTTTAAAATTCTCCTCCTCCATTATCTCTTCTAATAGTCTTTATGAAATACCTTTTTTCTCTTTACAATTTAAGACATAAATTCTTCAAGTAATGAAAAGATTCATCCTTGTGGGTTAGCAATGACATCAAATTAAAATAAGAATAATCATATAAAAAATAAGTATAAAATATCTTTTACCTTTTATAGTGATGGTCTTTGATGGGCAAGTGAAATCCATATGTAATAATTCAAGAGGCATAGTAGTAGTAATTTCATTTTTAGCTTGAAATGAGAATTTTCTCTACTTACCTTTTTGACAAGTATTACATAGCTTTAAATACAAATTCCTTTCCATTATCACAAAATTAACTAATTCTTAAGAAATTTTGTTCTAAGCTATTAACATCATATACGTTAATTTGTTATAAATAGTTACCTCCAATGGTTCCTTTATCTTTTATGAGTACTTTTCTATTATCTTCAAAGGTAATAAGTCCACCATTAAATTGTTCTAACCTCAAGAACTTATTCTTATCACCTATCATGCGACATGAGCATTCATTATTTAGGTACCAAAAGGTCATTTGTCTTGTCATATATGTGATGGTCGTGCATGCCATATAATTTTCTCCTTTAGGAATCTATATCTTTTTGAACTTTGATTTTGAGTCTTGAAACATATTAAACCTATTCATTTTAGGATTTTGAAACCACTTGTCTAGTAGTTTTCTACATTGATATTTCATATGTTCAAATTTTTTGCAATAAAAACATTGAATATATAAATTTCATGCAATAAATTTATACCTTGGAAGATAGTTCCACTTACCTGGTTTTCTTAAGCTTTTCTCCAATGGATGGTATTCAAGTCTTGTATGATCTACTAGTTTCTTCAAGCTCTTCAACCTAATATCAACAATGATTCTTCCTTTAGTAAACTTTTCAAGAGCCTTTCTAAATCTTCTATAGTTTTTACATGATCATTTATAGTGTCTTTGACCATAACAAGATCATCTGTAAGGGTTTCAACTTCTTCTTCTTTCTTATTTATCCCTTTTTCAAATTGACTAATTCTAGCTTCTCAGTCTTTGCATTTTTCATAAATCTTATTTCTTGTGGTATTTGCATATTCTTCTAATTTTAAATCTTATTCATGAAATTTAAATTGTTTGTAGTTTTTTAAAAGCAACAAGTAGAGCTTCATACATCTCATCTTCATTTTTCTACTAACTCATATTGAAGGTTTTGATTATTTCCTACAAGTGCCATCATAAGCACAGGTTTGTAATCTTCAATTTCTTCTTCTATCAAGATAACCTCATGTTCATCCCATGCACAAGGACCTTCTTCCCTTTTGAAGTTTGATTTACTACTATACTCTCTCTCTCTCTCTCTCTCTCTCTCTCTCTCTCTCTCTCTCTCTTTGTGTGTGTGTGTGTCTCTCTCGCAGAAGTAGGCCATTTTGAAGTAATGTAACTATATCAATGGTGACAATAACACTAAGTTTCATTTTTCATTTTACCTTTCTCATTGTTGCTTATGAGAGTTTTATCCTACATCTTCTTCTTGAAGCATCTATTGAATTTCATGATCAAAGGAACAAGTCTCCTTCATTAAGATTGCCTGAACATTTTTTAACTTCATTAGAAGACTTCATAGAAATGTTTTTCTTTGAAGTTTTTATCTCATAGTATTTTTCCAAAGATATGTTGCAAGTCTCCAAGTTTCCTTGAAGTTCATCCACCCTCATGATGTTTGTATCTCTAACTTTAAGAATGGCTATGACTTTAGCATAAAACCTTATCAAAAGGCTTTCCAACACTTTTTGACAAATCTTGGAGTTAGGTTAGTCTACCCCAAGTTCTTTTAACGCATTTGCAATCTTAGTAACTCTAAAGAAATAATCTTTTATCATCTTCTCATCCTTCATTTTAAGATGCTCAAATTTATGATTAAGAATTTTAGCTTTTGATTATTTTACCATGGTAGTCCCTTCATAAGTAGATTTGAGGACATCCAACATCTTCTTTTGAATTTTATAACACATAATGCGATTGAACTCTTTGGGGAATAGGACATAATATAGGACATTCATAGCCTTTGCATTTCCTACATGAACCTTCCTTTCATCATTAGTCTAACTTTTTCTATCCTTTAGCCTGGTGTATGCATTATCGCTATGAGTCATGGATCTCTATTGTATTTAAATATTCATATTTCACTAATGGCCAAATCTCAAAATCTAAGGATTGTAGAAAATATCTCATCCTTATTTTTTAATAGATGTAGTTTGATCCATAAAAAAATAGAGGCTTTTTGTATAGACTAAGCACCTAAAATAGACATCACAAAAGAAAATAGTTACTACTGTTAATGGGTGTTCTTATAAAACTTAGAGACCTACTCTTATATCACTTGTCGATCAAAAAAGGACATCCTAGAGGGGGGCTAAATAAGATGAATTAAAAATCTTGGTCTATTTTTATTTCAATTATAATAAAGCATAATAATCTTTTAGATAGTTATGGATCAAATAATTGTAATGATTATGCATAGATCACTTAAACCTTTAATTGATATCAACAATGCATCACATAAATGAAACATGAAACTAGAAGTAAACCCACAGAAAGAAAATACTATATTTATAATTGTTTAGCTTCACCTACTTCACTTGTAGGGGTTCACTAGCCTTCTCTTCACCCAATTCCATTTTCCTTCAAGCAAAGTCTTCAATGCTAGTTTACAAGTTACCAATCTCCCATCAATAATTGTTTATGAGTTACCAATCTTCCTCTTACAAGCTTCAAAGTGAATCCTCACTCACTAACAAGAGATAAGGATTTTACAGGGTTTGGATAAATTACATAGATGTCAATAGATCAATTTCATCCACATGAAGGAAAAAAATCAAGAAGAGGCAAATGAGGAAATAACCATGAAAGGTAAAAACAAGATTCAATATTGGATAAATAGGGCCTCTTCACAAAAGGCTACATGAAGTAAGACTAATGATGAAAAACCCTTAACTTTTCTTACTCTTAAACTTGTCACATAAAGATCTAATAATGCCTTTTTATCCTCATATCTCAAATGGTTGAGTAAAAACTATGTTTGTAACTTCTCAAAATTATTATTTTTTGTTTATGATATTTCAATAGGTCAGCCTATAAAGTGAATGGTTGACCTAATCATTGCTCTTTTTCTTGAGTTCTAACAAATCATTGTCATTCAGGGTGGTTGACCTATCCCAAGAATAGTTAACCTACAAACTATGTATTTACTTGTATTCTAAGATTTGCTTGCTAATGAGATGATCAACCTAAGATACCATTGGTTGACTTAATGACTGCACATTTTTCTCTAAACTATGTTCTACTTGAAATTCAGGAAGGTCAACCTATAGGTCCAATAGGTCAACCTATAAAAGCAAAGGTTGACCAAACAAGTGTATGATTTTCATAATTCCTTGCCTAGACTCTCTATAGGTTAATTGATCTATTGAGGATTTGGTTAACCAAACAAGTGCTCTTTTTGAAAATAAGATTTGAGCATGAACAACTAATTTGGATTACCACTAGTACAATTTTTTATCATTATAAATATTAAATGTTAACCAACACTTTCATCTTACAAGAAGAACTTTATCATCCTTTAAAGCACACAACCTTTAGATCTAGTTCATTTTTGTAAGATGCCATTATTATGCTTTCATTCTGTAGTATTTGTATTTTGATTTTAGGCTACATCTATCATGAATCTAGCTAGTGTTGGGTAATATCCCATTTTAAGCATATATCATTTTTTGTTTTGTGTGTTGTAATTTTTAAGAATTCTACTTGATTGATTATCAATAATTTTATTTTCTTTTTTCCTTGTTTTCTTCATGTTCAAGTATGATCTATTAATCTCAATATAAAGAAGACATTATTGTAGTTGTACACAAGAAACTCAATTGTATATTTGCATATATGTTATTTATGTATAATATGCTTTATTTTTTATATTCAATAAAAGAGGTCAAGAGTCTATGCTAGTGCTAATGTTAATGCTAATGCAATTGCTAATGATTTTGTGATTCCATTTTGCATTGAAAAATCAACATTGCTACTCCACCATCATTTAATTTATATATTAGCTCTTGGCTTTGTCTCATGCATAAATTTCTAATAATCATAAAATAATTTTCTCTTTTGATCATCTGATTCCATTATTTTGTAGTTTGTTACTTTGTTTTCATCTATAATGATCTTAAGTTTTCGCTTTCAATTTTTATGTAGGATTACTTTGTTTTCAAGAAAAGATTATATCATATGAATGCCATGTTAGATTCACTCCTATTTACAAAGAAGAAACTACACATAGTGTCCTTCCAGTTATGGATATTTTTTTTAAATTTCTTTTCTTACATTTGTATTATTATAAAAAACAAAATAGTATAAACTTTAAATATTTCATGTTGGAATGTTTATTTCCTTTGAGGTTTAATTTATAAAATATTAAAATAATAATAATAAATAATATAGTTACATGTGATCCTATTAAGACTCTTCCCAGGTTCTTATACCCAAGTGGAAGGTGCTCTAGACATTAGCCTTTCAAAACATGTTTTAATGTGATTTTAAAAGAGTTGTTTAATGATCCTATTTTACCATTGATGATAAATATAGAGAGGATTCAAAACTAGTTTGGTTTTAGATTGTAAGAAGTAGAAACTCTCAAAGATAATATTTTGTTCATCAACAAGGGTATTAGTCATCTAATTTATTATTAGAAGGATGGTGTATAAATCAACTATTTAACTATATTTTAAAAAATAATGACCATTCATGACTTATATGCATAAGTAGAAAGTATTGAGTTAATTGATGAATTTTACGATGTAATCTACTAATTCGATAAAGTTTCATCGAAGGAATATGTGAATTACAAATCCCTTATATGAGTTCAAATTAGGGTATTTCTTAAAAACTTTCCATATATTTTGATTGTTTCCTTAAAAACCAAATAATTTTATTATAAAAAAAACTCAAAAGAGCACATATTAACAAAACAAAAACATTACAAAAAAGGATATGAGAGCCTAAGGCTTATCAATATGGTGTGGTGTCTAGGTGTACAAAATGCCACTAATATGGCTAGACGAAACAAAATACCTATCAATTAGTGGTCATCTATTGGTGACATGTTAATGGGAAATGGTGAGCCAACACGATGGCATGGCAGGTAGGTGTAGGCATGATAGTGAAACTATCGATAAGATGCTATCATTTCCACAATCTAGGGTAGGAGCATCCACCTAAATACTATCAAGTTGAACATGTTCCTCTACTAGTGTTTAGTTGGTTGAAACTCCCAATATTTGTTGTAGGTTGAGGCATCATTAGGATGGAGGGCAACAAGGCATGGTTGTCAAGGAAGGTAAGACCAAATAAGATATCCATGGATATAGGGTAGTGATAGAAAGTAAAGAGACATATAGCTTTATCAAATATTCAAAATTGCTTGTAGTATGTGTTAATGAATTGGCACTTGGATATGTGGTCTTTTACAAAGTCATAGGAATGGCTTAAGTCATGTTTGGACATGGGTTGATGATCATGATTAGGGCACAGTATGTACAAAGAGAGTTGGTGTAACTACGGGTGCTCCAAGTGAGGTGGAGATACAATTAAGTTGAATGTGTTAGGATTGGAATGAGTAGTGTAGAAAGGGACAGGGTGTGTGAGATTGTCGAAGTCATTGTAGATGATAGTGCATGTGTTGGTGTTGGCTATGGTATTGTGAGCAAGAGGTGGATTGTCTTTATGTGCAAGGGTCATAGTTAAAGAAGGTATATTTGGTGTATGGGGAGTTGTTTGGTGGGGGACAGGGGTAGAGTCAAGGGTAGGTGAGTGTTCAATGGGAGAAAGGATTGACAAAGTGACAATGGAGGTGTGGACAATATCATGCATCAAGGTGTTGGGGTTAAGGCTATGAGTAACCTTCTGTACAACATCTTTAGTTGGTGTGGCATGGCATCCATAAGCAAAGGATCAAGCAATTATTGCTACTAGGGGTGGTTGCTACTAGTGATAACATTTTGCTAGAGATTGCATTTTTAGAAACCAAATAACTTTTGAAAAAATTAACTTGTGACTTTTGTTACATAACATACCAATTTTGTATTATAGAGATCACTACTTAGAGTGATGGTAAGGTTCTTGTTTCTCAACTTATAAGACTTAACTTCAAGCCTTGGCAAAATTACTAAAAATATGTTAGACTTTTGCTCATCTACCATCCTCTAAAACCCCACCTTTTCTAAGATGAGCATTGAACCTTTAGATGATAATTTTATACTAATTAAATATCATGCTTTATGGATATTCTAAAAGTTAAGTTAGAATAAAGCTCCAAAGAAATTGAAAGGTGTTTGTGTGATGCATGTGCCTTGAAAGAAAAGTTAAATAATCTCTTAAGAAACTCTAAAGAGATTGAAACTTCTTTGAATTACAAATAGGGCTAGAAATTGATGCCCATATTCTTGTATTTAGATATTTTTTTTTTTGTAAAAAAAAAAACATTTAAAATTTGTAAACACATGTATCTTCAAATGTTACAACCCACTCAAAGTGTGTAGGTATGGTCATACACTTACGATTTAGACATTACATGTGGGGTACCAATGGATTTTCGTGGATGAGTTAATGTATTTTATATGTTATGAGGCTTCATTTTTTTCTTATTATGATTATGATGTCTTTACATGCTTAACTAACATGATTATGTACACTAGCCCCATGTGATGTGTTAAACAAATGAGGTTGCTAGTAGGAGTGTTGGATTGGGGTATAAGAGCACTGATCCGATATGTTTTTATGCTTTATGTGTGATTTTGGTAGGTAGGAATTTGTACTATAGAACTATGTTATGTTATTCTCAAGTGTGGTTTTGGCATGTGAATGTGTAGTGCATGTGATAAGGATCTCGTAGGTTCAAACAGATTTTGATTTGGAATCCCGGTGTGGTTGTTATGTAAGCTTAAAGTTTTGGTATTAGTTGCAGAGATGGAATTTAAATGAAAAAAAAAAGTAACTCACCTGACGTGAGGAGTGCATTTTTGGTTTTATTTTTTTTTCACATGCATATAGGTTTTATGTTTATTTGTTTTTTTTTTCTTTGTATTATTAGTTCCACCACCAAGGCTACCACTATTTTTTCTTTTTCCTGTTGCCACCCCTAGAAGCATAACATAACGTGGCATAACCTTGGTTTTTCTTCTCAAGTTAAAATAAGAGATCATTTCCCACTGCAATGCTCAAGTTTTTATTTTTTTTTTCTTTTGTTTCTTGTATACATAAACATAAATGCACAAGAGTCTATTTTCTATCATTTTTCTTTCTATTCTCTTCTTTTTCTAGATTCTAAGCCTTGTGGATGTTTTTTGCTTGTTTTGAACTTGGATTTGGGATTGCTACAGTCATATTTATGTGGGCATAGAACTTGTTGGGAGTGAAATGGAGTCCTACTAGATTTTTGAGGATTTTTTCCTTGTTTTAGCCTTTCAACCCCAACAATTTGAATTGGTGGGTTGTCTTTGCCTTTCCCTTGTATTTTTGTGTTGAATTAGTGTATATGATTATGCAATGTGGGCATATGGGATGGATAGCTCAAGGATTAAGCTTGGCCATGTTATTTTATTTTTCCCAAATTTGTCCAATTTTGGTTACGGATTGTGGATGAATATATATATATGCAGTGTATGAGATGATGTGGACTTGTAGATTTTGATATGTGGTGTTGATGAGCCTCGTATGAGATGTTGTTTGTGGGGCCTATTGGAGTGCAAGAATTTCTTGGGCATTCCAAATATTATTTAAATATTATTTTATTAACCAAACTTTGAATGTGCATAACTTTGCTTCCAAAAGTCTGATTTAGGTAAAATTAGTATCATTGGGATCACTTTGGAAAGTACTTTCTAATCATGGGATTAGTTTTTTCTTTAAGAATATTTCATTTTGAAGGTTATTCTAGTGATAATTTGTATGGAGGTCCATGTCTTTTGAGAAATAGGGTATTATTTGTCATACCAAGGTCTTCCTATTATTTTGTTGCATCGTGGTATTATTTTCATGGCATGACTATAATTGTTAAGGAAGGATCCATGTGGTTATTTGGTTGGGTGTGTTGTGCTTATGACATGTGTTAGCTTAAGTTAGCTAGAATGTGTATATGTTTTTATGATGATGCTTGTGACAATCATTGGTAGGTGATGCTAGCATAAGGGTGTGGACTAGTTGGTGATGAGGCATCCTAGAGGTAGTATTGATTGACCCTCACTATGATGCATTGGTTGGGCTCCTATCTTAGACCTCATCCTGAGAGTGGGAGAGCATAGGTATGTTCATTCCTACTACTAGTCCGTGGCATAGGTGTGTTCATCCCTATCACCAATCCTCTAGAAGGCTAGTGCTTGCAGGTCACAGGTTGATAAATCCTACCACTAGTTGGATAAATAAAAGACTAATAAAATACCTACAGGAAATGGTTATTGTAAATACTCATGGCAACATTTCACATGCTACATTAAGCATGGATATGCTAGCAACCACATGGGATATTTATGTGATAGTATTGGTTTGTGAGTTATATCATTGAGACTAGGTGTTCTGTTTGGATTATGATTGTGTGGATCATGGACTATTTCTGGTATATCATGGGAATGATGGGTGATGTTGGACTATGGCTTTGTTTGTGCTTGTATGATCATATGTTAGCTTTATAGTTGATATAATGTGTGTTGTTTTGAGTATGCATGAGAATAATAATGTTGCAGGTTGTCTTGTACCCCACTCCTCTCCTCTAGTACAACTCTTGTCGACCATCTAGTAGGGGAAGTGTCAAGGCTTCCCACTCAGTTATGTACTAACTTCATTTCATTACAAGTGAAAGGTGCATGAGCCTAGATGAGCACAGAGAGGAAGGGTAGAGGAGGGGAAAATCTTCTATGCTTATTTGATGTATATTTTCATGTACAGTAGTGTGGACTAGATACCCTTGTATGGAACTCTTTGTACTCTTCTTTATATGATGATGAGGTTTGTGTTTTTTTCTTTTTCTTTTTTTGTATTTTTGCAGAGCAGTGTATAGTCTGCTTTATGTAGAGACATGCATTTATCTAATGTGATATATATATATGTTTGGTTTTTGGTATGGTAGGGAAGTTTTGTACCCTTTAACTTTTCTTATTATCATGTATCCTGCGCATTATTGATTTTAGTTATCATGCTTCTGTGTTAAGATTTCTTGATCCTAGGCATCACCCTACCCTTGCTAGGGTGGGGTGTTACATTGTGGTATCGGAGCTAGTTTACTCTAATGTTGTATGATGGTGGGGGTACTCATCCATTTGTGTAATTTTAGGTTACAGAGATGTATAGTAGACATGGTCATGGTGCTAGTGAGGCCCGTAGAGCAAAAGGGCCTAATGATGGACAAGAGCAACCTCCTCAAACATCTAGTAGTGGTCCTGAAAATAGGCAATTAGAGCTTATACAAAAATTGCTACAAATCTTGCAGTAGCATGTTGCGGCTAGTAATGCTCTTGCTCCTACTCCCATCATCAGGGAAGTGGGAAGTGGTAGTGGGAGTGGAGGCTCAAGAGAATTAAACAGGTAGCCTATCAATAGGGAACTAGTGGAGTAGTTTTAGAAACTAGGACCTCCAAAATTTGATGGCACTAAGGATCCCACTATGTTTATAGAATGGTTGGATGAATTGCAAAAATATTTTGATTTGATGGGTTGTTCATTGGTTCAGTAGACTCACTTGGTAGTTTATCAATTGGTTGGTATTGCCCAACATTAGTGGACAACTGAAGAGTAGGCCAATAGATGGATGGATCAAGAGGTAACATGGGATGATTTTCTAGCATCTTTTAGAGGTTGTTATGTGTCTATTCAATATGCACAGGACAAGGAGGATGAATTCTACTGTTTGTATTAGGGTAGTTGGTCTGTGGTAGCGTATAATGCTCGTTTCTCTAAGCTGAGTAGTTATGTATCCCAGATGCATATCGATGCTTGGGCATGGACAAACAAGTTTGTTTGAGGCTTGAGACCATCTTTAAAGGACCACCTATTACCTCTCAGATTGACTTTCTATGATGAATCTAGAATAGTAGCCATGGATTTAGAGAGGAGTTAGTAGGAGGATACAATGCATAGAGAGAGGAAATAGGGGCAGAAGATAGGACTGACATATGGAAAGAGGCCTAGCCCCTCTAAGCAAGCTCATGGCCATGGAGGAGAGTGTTCAACACCCACTTATAGATGTGGGTATCCTGTTCATCTAAAGAGGGATTGCCAAAACTATTTTGCATGTGGGCAACTAGGGCATCAGGCTCGGGAGTGCCCAAAGTAGGTAGGCAGTAGTGAAGGAGGTAGAGGCCAAGGGTAGTAACCTCCAATTTAGGGTGGACAAGAGGCCTCAATCACTTAGCCTAGAAGAGAGGACCAGAGAACTCAAGGATGGGTGTATGCCTTAACAGACTAGCCTTTGGACATGCGGCCAAACACAGTGATGGAGACAGGAGGTATGATTTTGGGCTTTTCTATGTTAATGTTATTTGATCTCGATGATAGCTATTCTTTCATAGATCCTACAGTTGCACATCATGTAGCTCTTGTTTGTCATTCTCTTTATCTTGGGTTAATAGTATCTTCTACTAGGGGTCATGAAACTTGAGTTGATGAGGTGTGTAGGAATCTACCAGTAGAATTGGAAGGTGTGTAATGGGTTAGTAATTTACATGTTATGGCTCTTAGTGTGTATGATGTAATTTTGGGAATGGATTGGTTGTCACAATTCAATGCAATTTTGGACTATTAGCAAAAGCTCCTATGCTTATAATTAGTTGATGGTGCTTCGATTGAGGTATAAACTCATCTAAGGATTGTGTGCCTGGATTTAGTCTCCTCTAGGATGTACCGTAGGATGCTTTAAAAATGGCATGCATGCTTTGTGGCTACAATCTATAAAATAGATATGGTGGAGATAGATCAAATTCTTGTGGTTCATGAATTCCCTGATGTATTGTAGTCTGAATTACTAGGTTTTCCATCTAGGTAAGATATTGAGTTCGATATTGAACTTAAACCTGCTAAAAGCCTATTTCCAAGGCTTCACACAGTATGTCTCCCATAGAGCTATCAAAGCTAAATATTTAGGTGTAGGAATTGTTGGATAAAGGCCTTATTCACCCCAGTGTATCACCATTGGATGCATCGATGCTATTTGTTAAGAAGAAGGATGGGGATTTGTGGTTATGCATAGATTAGAGGTAGTCAAATGAAGTGATTGTGAAAAATAGATATCCTCTATCATGCATTGATGACTTGTTGGATCAACTTTGGGGAGCTCATGTCTTCTCAAAGATTAATCTCAAATTTGGGTATCATCAAATGTGGGTTTGTGAGTAGGATGTGTTGAAGACAACATTCAGAACATGGTATGGCCACTATGAGTTTTTGGTGCTACCTTTGGGATGACAAATTCCCTAGCAATTTTTGCATCTCATGAACAATTTGATGCATCCATTCCTAGAGTAGTTTTTGATTGTGTTCATTGATGATATCTTAGTATATTCTTCTAATGAGCAATTGCATGTAGAGTACTTGCAAATGGTTTTACAGAATTTGAGGGAGTACCAACTATATGCTTATCCATCCAAGTTTTCGTTTTGGTAATCAGATATTCAGTTCTTAGGACATGTGGTGTCAGGAGCTGGTATCTTTATGGATATTGTGAAGGTTGTAGTTGTTTGTGATTGGCCTAGGACAAAATCAATAGTGGAGGTACAAAGATTCTTGGGGTTAGTAGGATATTACCAAAGGTTTGTAGAACATTTCTATTGCATAGCATCTCCTTTGACTCAACTATTGAGGAAGGAGGCTATCTTTACTTGGGGCCCAGCTTGTTAAGTTGCATTTGAAGAGTTGAAGCATAGATTGGTGATTGCTCCTATGCTAACATATCCTACACCAGGACATCCATATGATGTTAGTACTAATGCTTTAGGGGATGGATTTGGATGTGTGTTGATGCAGGATGGATAGGTTGTGGCTTATGCATCCTATTAATTGAGGCCACATGAAACTAGATATCCCGTGCATGATCTAGAATTGGGTGTTGTGATCTTTGCCTTGGAGATTTGGTAGCATTATCTATATGGAGAGTAGGTGACTATTTGGACTGACCATAAGAGCCTCTAATATATTATGAGTCAGCCATAGTTAAACCTACAATAATGTAGATGGATGGAGCTGCTTGCTGATTTCGATTTCACTATTAAATACTAGCTTGGCAAGACTAACAAGGTAGTAGATGCATTGAGTAGGATGGTAAGTAAGCTAAATAACTTAAGAATCCAATCAAATTTGTAAGAGTAGATACAAGAGCAACAACGACATGATCCTTGGTGTTAGGCATTGAGGCAACAACTTACCTTTGATGGACCATTCTCTATAGATAGTCATGGAGCATTATGGAGGGATGGTTGAGTATGTGTTTTAGAAGCTCTTTGAATTTAGTTGATGGATGAGGCCCACATGAGTAGGTACCAAATGCATCCAGATAATCAAAAAATGTACCAAAGCTTATGACAGATGTATTGGCGGCCTGGTATGAAGAGGAATGTAAGAGAGTATGTATGTCACTGTTTAATATTCCAACAAGTGAAAACAGAGCATTAGAGACCTAGGGGATATTTTCATTCCCATGACATTTCTCAATGGAAATGGGATGTCATTGGTATGGATTTCATTGTTGGTCTTCCACAAGCTCACAGTGGTCATGATGCTATCTTAGTAGTTGTTGATTTGTTGACAAAGTTTTCTCATTTCCTTTTCACATGATCATCAGTGAGTGTAATAGAAACTGCACGTCTCTTTCTTGTAGAGATAGTACAGTCGCATAGCGTGCCACAATGGATTATTAGTGATAGAAATGCTTGATTCATGTCACATTTTTGGAAAGAATTTTAGAAGGAGATGGGTACAAAGCTAGATATAAGTTCAACATATCATCCACAAACTGATGGTCAAACTGAATGAGTGAATCAAATTCTAGAAGAGATGTTGAGAGCCTATGCTTTGCAGTATAGAGAAGGTTGGGATCGAATGCTACCATTAGCTGAATTTTCACATAACAACAGTTATCAAGAGAGTTTGCAAGCAACATCATATGAGATTTTATATGGTAGGCCATGTAGAACACCTTTATGTTGGGATACCATAGAAGATCATTAGTAGGTGAGCACTAATTTGGTGAGGTAGACTATAGAGTAGATTCAAGAGATCCAAGATAGATTAAGAGCTGCACAGGATAGGTAGGCAGGATATGCCAATTAGTGTCAAAGGACACTAGAGTTTGTAGTCAAAGATCATGTATTCCTTCATGTTTATCCTTTGAAAGGCCTTACCTGATTTGGCTAAAAAGGGAAATTGGCTCCTAGATACATTGGTTCCTTTTAGGTGTTACAACGGATTGGGAAAGTGGCCTATCGGATAGCATTACCTTCTCATTTGGCACATGTCCATGATGTCTTTCATGTATCTATGCTACGACATTATGTGCCTAATAAAAAACATGTGATTAGCCATTCAAGAATACAACTACAGTTAGATGTTAGTTATGTTGAGCAACCAATAAAGATTGTTGATCGTATGGTGCAACAACTACATAGTAAAGTTGTTCCTATCATTAAAATTTTATGGAGTAGGCATGGAGCTTCAGAACCTACTTGGGAGGTGGAGATTGAGATGTATGCAACCCATCTTGAGATCTTCCAGAAGGAAGATTCTCAAGGAGGGGAAAGTGTTACACCCCACCTAGAGCGAGTAGGTATGGTCATATGCTTATGATATAGACATTACATATGGGGCCTAGTGGGTTTTTAGGGATGATTTAATGTATTTTATATGTTATGAGGCTTCATTTTTTTTGTTATGATTATGATGTCTTTACATGGTTAACTAAGATGATTATGTACACTAGCCCTATGTGATCTGTTAGATAGATGAGGTTGCTAGCAGGAGTGTTGGATTGGGGTACAAGAGCATCAATCCGGTATGTTTTTATGCTTTATGTGTGATTTTGGTATATAGGTGTTTGTACTATAGCACTATGTTGTGTGATGTTCAGGTGTGGTTTTGGCATGTGAATGTGTAGTGCATGTGATAAGGATCTTGTAGGTTTAGACAGATTTTGATAAGGAATCGCAATGTAGCTATTACACAGGTTTAAAGTTTTGGTATTAGTTGCAAAGATGGAATTTAAATGAAAAACAAAAAAAAAAAGAGAAAGAAAAAGTAACTCACATGACATGAGAAGCACATTTTTGGTTTTCTTTTTTTTTCACGTGCATATAGGTTTTATCTTTATTTGTTTCTTCTTTTGTATTATTAGCCCCACCACCAAGGTTACCCTTGTTTTTCTTTTTCCTATTGCTACTCCAAGAAGCATAACGCAACATGGTGTAACCTTGTTTTTTCTTCTCACGTTAAAATAAGAGATCACCTTCCATCACCACACTTAGGTTTTTTTTTCTTTTATTTCCTGTATACAAAAACAGAAACGCACAGGAGCATGTTTTCTACCGTTTTTCTTTCTGTTCTCTTCTTTTTTTGGATTTTAAGCCTTGTGGACACTTTTTCTTGTTCTAAATTTAGATTTGGGATTGTTGTAGTCATATTTACATGGGCACAGAACTTGTTGGAAGCGAAATAGAGTCCTGCTAGATGTTTGAGGATATTCTCCTTGTTTTAGCCTTTCAACCCTAACAATTTGAATTGGTGGGTTGTTTTTACCTTTCCTCTGTATTTTTGTGTTGGATTAGTGTATATGATTATGTGATGTGGGCATGTGATATAGATAATTCAAGGATTGAGCTTGGACATGTTATTTTTTTTCCCAAATTTGTCCGATTTTGGTTATAGATTATGGATGAATATATATATATATATATATATATATGTAGTATATGAGAAGATGTGGACTTGTGGACTGTGATATGTGATGTTGATGAGCCTTGTATGATATGCTGTTTGTGGGGCCTATTGGGGTGCAAGTGTTTCTTGGGTGTTCCAAATATTATTTAAATGTTATTTTAATAACCAAACTTTGAATGTGCATAACTTTGCTTCTAGGAGTCTGATTTAGGTAAAACTAGTATTGTTGTGATTGTTTTGGGAAGTACTTTCTAATCATGGGATTAGTTTTCTCTTTGGGCATATTTTATTTTGAAGGTTATTCTAGTGGTCATTTGTATGAAGGTCTGTGTCTTTTGAGGTATAGGGTATTGTTTGTCATACCGAGGTTTTCCTATTATTTTGTTGCACCGTGGTATTGTTTTCATGGCATGCCTATAACTATTAGGGATGGATCTGTGCAATAGTTTGGTTGGGTGTGTTGTGCTTCTAACATGTGTTGGCTTAAGTTAGCCAGAATATGTATATGTTTTTGCAATGATGCTTGTGATGGTCATTGGTAGGTGGTGCTAGCATGAGGGTGTGGACTAGTTGGTGATGAGGCACCCTAGAGGTAGTATGTATTAACCCCCATTTTGATGTATCGGTGGGGCTCCTATCTTAGGCCTCATCTTGAGAGTGGGAGAGCATAGGTGTGTTCATCCCTACAGTTGGTCCATGGCATAGGTGTGTTCATACCTACTGCCAATCCTCCAGAAGGCTAGTTGATGAGCCACGATATCGTGTTCGCCCCGCGATATCGCGTCTGCCCCATGATATTGCGTATCACATCTACCCTGTGATATCACATATGTGATATTGCATCCCATATTATTATCTATAAATAAGAGGTGGCTTTCCCTGTTCTAAGCATTTAGACTTAGACCCTTAGCTAAACTCTTGCAGTTTTGCAATTCCAGAGTTTGAATAATTTCCATGTGCTTGGAGTAGGAGTCTTAAAGTGAACGGATCTTTATTTGAGAAAATTGTACCTGAGCACACATTTGTGTACGGCAATAAAGATGAACTTTATGATAAACCTTGCAACATATGGACTAAGCTAAATAGTAATTAATTATTGTTGAATGTTTAAATGCTTTCTTAGTTAATTAATCTCTCTCAACCCTTGACTCTCCTAGTTAAGTACACTCAGTATGACCGCTTTGAGCATGTGTGTAGTGCTTGGTAACCCAGTAACGATTAGCGTTTGGTAATCCCAACAGCGTTGCACTGGTTCAGGATTTGTGCGGCAAGTGGGAATGGATACTGGTGTTAGGAAAAATTAGAACTTAGTTAGTAAATAGTTAATGTAAGTTAGTCACTTAGTTCTCCTTACCTTCCCTAATTATCATAAGACATTAAAAAGATAAAAGATATAAAAATCATATACCTCAAGCTTACTTAACCATACAACCGTGACAATACAAGTAAGTTTGGGAAGATAGTGATTGATTAACCTTAAATGTTCCATTAAGGCGGGTAAGCACTTAGTCCTTGGAGTTCGACTAGATCGTGCGTGAAACATTCGTATTCGTATGGTTGAGTGTAAAGGTACCTTGCCACTCATCATTGGCGTCGTTGCTGGGGACTTAGTTGTTTGTGTGCTACGTAGAACATAGGAAATCATTCATATCATTGGGACACTAGAATGAACCCTTAGGGTTAGGAAACCAAAGATGTCTTCTTCTTCACATAAGAACACTTCACCACCTAGGACTAACACAAGAGATAGGACTAACATAAGATTTGCCAGTTCCTCAATAATTTCGTGTGGTACATACTCATCACGATGAGTATGTACCCAAATTTACCTTTATTCTCCATCAAGATGAACAACTACATTGGAGAGACTTGAAGGGTAACATAGTATTGCCTCCAAACCAATTAGTCCCCAACATGCTCCTTCATGCTCTCTCACAAATAGGCATGTCATTTTTGTACGCAGAATACATTGCATGTGGTCATGACACAAGGGACTACCATCCCACAGAAGTGAAACATCAAAGAGACTTGCAACAGGAGAGATATCATACATCCTTGAAGGGTAAATGGCCCCATAACACTCTACATGTCTTCAGCAGAATTGAGGGTGGTGAACCTGCTTCAACAGGTTTCCCACCAAATGATGTTCCCCCTCCTACCGATGGTCAGGAGGTGGTGTATTAGAACCTTCACTCCACCATTCACAACCCTGGCTCTAATCCCCACGAACATGAAGTGTTCAATGAGGGAACACAAACACATGACAAGGGTTAACGTTCTAATCGTAATCACGATTGTGGCCGGGACCACAGAAGAGAAGGTAGAAAACACCATCATGGCGATGGTCCTCCTTCTTCTTCACCTTCATCATCACATTCACCCTCTCCTTCCATATCTAGCTACAGTCATAAGGAAACTAATCATAAGGATAAAGGTAAACAAAGTGAAAAACATTGATAAAATAGTCAAGAATGAGGATGAGGGCACTCGAAGGAATCAAAGCATGGAAGAAGGGAGAGTAGGGAACTGTGTAGACACCATAGACGCTATGAATGAGATGATCACGAAGAACCCCTACTCGCAACTAGAAGCATGTTAGACATAACAGAGGCTATAAGAGTTTCCAAAAGGCATCAAAAAGATAGTAGGATCAAGAGGTTAGACATGAATAACATCCCATGGTTTGAGAGGGGATACAACGCTGATCCTCAAAATCACTTACAAGCATTCCACGATGCATGTGCCTTGCAGAACATAGAAAACAAGTGGCAAAAACTAAAGTTGTTCCCAAGAACACTGGTGAAAGAAGCAGAAAGTTAGTACCGGTTCTTAGAATCAGAATCCATTCAGAGGTGGAGTACGATGTTAGAACTGTTTAATGACAAGTACCAAACGTACTCCTAAGTGTCTAACCCGCGAAAGCAAATCCAAGGATGGAAGCAAGGAAATCATGAATCCTTGGATGCTACCATGGACCATTATTATGCACTTTTACATCATTGCCTGGGCCATGGTTATTCGCAGTGAGATCAACTATGCCATCTTATAGATGGAGTTAGGCATGAAACAAGGAGAACCCTTGGAATGTATGCCCAAGGGAGATTATCAAAGCTTAGGTCTCATCAGGTTCATAGATTGCTAGAGCAAGTAGCCAAGGAAGAAGGGGAGCTACATAAGAGAGAAAGTGTGGAAGAGTACAACCGAGATCCTTCCCTCTAAAAAAGGGGAGTAAAATTCTGTGAGGTGGAGGAAGAGTCACCACTTGAAGAGATGGTGAATAGGAAAACCTTGTCACTCCAAAAGTTAACAACAGAAGTGTCGGCAAAGGTAGACCAAATGTGGGACTCCCTGGATAGTAGATTTGAAACCATTCTCAAAATTGTAGAGGAGTCTAAGGAGTGAGGTAGTGACTATGAAAAAAATAAAAAGATGGACATGGAAAATGCACATAACAAAGGTAAGGGTAAAATGGCCATCACCGAAGAGGTCGTGGATTCTGATACGGACAATGACGGTGGATGTGAGATATGCCAATATGACCATCCTAAGGGATGTTGCCTACTAATCTCACACTTACAAGAGTCTGGGGTGTATGCACTCAACCCACAACTTAACAAATGGCAAGCACCCCAACAGTTACCTTATCCCCAAGGTAATCCAAGGTAGTTCCACCAGCCTTCAACGTATTATCCAAGTGGAACTCCACCACAACCTATTGAGTAACACCAACAGTGGTAATACCCATAGTCATGGGGGATGCCACCACCAAGGCAACAATACCCCTACTGGCAACTGGATCCATATGGCTACTACGTGTAGTTGCCAATCTCTCCACGTGACTCTGTTGGTCACGTGACACCACAACATCACTACCAAGCTTGAGAGTATTATAGGACTCCTTCTCCTAGGGGAGACAACCCATAGACATACCATCCTCCAAATCCATCCACAACTCTCACATCGATAGCTCCATTACCACCCACTCTAGCAATGCAAGGGAAACTCCCTACTCAACCACAGCAATGCAATGTCATGAGGGCTGTGAATCCTCAACCCATGGATGGTTCTAACAACCTTATGAAGAAAAGACCTTTCTTCAAAACCAATAGTTCAACCAAGCCCTCACAACCACAAGCAATTGAACACCTGAACACCTCCCTATCAAATAAGGCTTTAGGGTCCCTTTCAAATCAAACATCAAGTTCAATACATATGATTATGTTAACACATGCCATTACTGACTGGATTAAGATGGGCCACCTTCCCAAGAAATTATCTGATCCTACAAGCCCCCTAATTTATCTTCAAGTCACTGGTAATGAACCATGTAAATCTCTTCTGGACTCAGGTTCCGAAGTCATCTTAATATTGCAAGAGATGTACAAAGCCTGAAACTTGCCTCCATTAAAGAAGAGCAATATTCGCTTAGAGCTGGCCGACCAGTCCATCATTGTTCCCTTGGGATTGGTGGAGGACATCGTTACCACTTTGTGTGTGTGGTCATATCCAGCTGATTTCCTAGTGATACAAGTAAATAATGATAAAGGGGACTTCCCAATAATAATGGGAAGGGCATGGCTAAGTACCATAAATGCATGCTTAAGAATCCATGATCTTTCCCTGGAAATATCTAAGAAAAACACCTTTGGGAAGATCTAAAAGGATAAGGTTCCATGCATCACATATAGTGATATAGGGTGTAACCGCATGCAGGAATGTTCAGCATTTCCTACATGTAACCGGTGTTCACAAGAAATTAACATACAAAAGTGCTTGTATGTAGCAACCACATGACAAGAAGACACCCAATGGTTGATAACTAATCAAGAGAGCAACTCACCAATGTGCATGGAACTAACTAAGGGAACAACTTGCGCTCACATTGAAAGCATAGATACACTAGAGCAAGAACATCGCCAACTTCCAAACCTTAACCTAAAAACATCAATTGGGAGAAGTTGGAAACTCCTAAAAAACTCAAACAAGTGTCCCAATAAGGGATTTCTAGTCAATGTGCAACAGACCATACCTTACCATGAATCTAGAATAGTCAATGCACATAATACCTCGGAGAAAGGATGACCCTGCTCATTATTTTGGATCTTCCCCTTCCAACTCAATCATGGGGGAGATAGCCACCTCTACTGATCATTTAAGGCCCTCAATTCCTTTTTAAGTTTTTATTTTACAAATTTCTTTAACTTCTCTTGTTTTTGCTTTGCAACATCATTTATAGAATTTCATTTCTTAGTGTGTTTATTTATTTTGTTAGGTTCATCACCTAATAAGTGCTCTTGATGGTGGTATGAACTATATTCTATTGATTGCCAATGTTTGGTTTTTACCTTTGAATTATAATGTCGATACTAAGGTATGGTTCTCTTGATATAACAGGCAATGAGTCTGCGTCATCCATACATCCATGAATTTCTATGGTCTCTCTTGGTTTGGACCTGCACAGTCCCTTTCTTTAAATAATAGAACTATTAACGAATTGGTGACTGGGTATTTCTCAAACTACGGAAGGACTTAAGGATTGAAAAGGGTGTGACTTCAAGGGGGATTTGATGCATTCGTGCTAGCCATTCTCTTGGGTGCTTGGATGTTTTCTTCCTGGGTTTTCCTTACCATTTTGACGTTGCTCTATTATTGGGAAGCTAAGCTAATAGAAATAATAAGTCTTTGCATGATGTGGTTCTTACGCAAAAAAAAAACAAAAAAAACAAAAAGACAAAAAAACAAAAAAAATAGTGGGAATTCAAAGCACGCCTCTTAGATGAAATAATCCTTTAGGCTACATGCACTAGTTATGAAGCTAAACAAACATGTTCCCTCTAACTAAGGCCCTCTCTCGCTTCCTACTCTTGTCCTTCTCGTTTCTTCGAAATGGTGGTGACTCTTTGGCAAAAGCATTTTTGCTACTTCAAGTGGATGGATTCGCCAAGTGTATTAATGCGATGTCACTGAATGTGGATTGTTTGAGGCTGGCTTTGGAGTGAGATCTACTAAGACAAATTACCCATAACTACACAAGGGGCTGTACACCACCTTGTTCTTGGGACTCCATTCCATTCTCTTCTCCTCACCATTCTTTCCCCATGTTCCACCTCATTGCCGGTTGTATTAGTAGTCTCTATTTTAGTTGATACATTGTTTTCTTTTTGGTAAAATCTTGTGGTTAAGAGTTTAACTCTTGCTTCCAAATGACATTTCCAGAGCCTACAGACTCTTTGAATGTGGGATTGTCAGGGCATTAAGGGCATGAGCCTACTTTGGGGAGGACCCACTGGAATTCCTATTTGGTGCATCAGTTAACTTCTTTCCCTTAAACATTACTGCAATCACCATTTATTTTGTTCATTTCCACCTATGACATTCATTTTATTGGCGTTGCCATTGTTTATTTTTCTCCATCTTTCTTATTCCTTATCTTTTTCCATTCTATCGCTACCGGAGGTTCGCTCTTAGTCATGGGGGTCCAGGTCCAATTTTTCAATTTTCTCCTAACCCCTACACCTTGGGTAGTCACTAGTGTTACATCTCCAGAATCCGTATTAGCCATATTACAACTCAGCCAATAAACCATACACTGAGGCAAGGTATCAATTGCATTACGATTTATTTACCCTTGCTAATATGTGACTGTGTTTTGTGTGCAGATGGTGACCATACGACAACGGATTGGAGCTAGAGAAAAAACTTAGGATGGACTGGTGCTGGAACAGTCATGCAAAGGAACAAGATCGATGGTGCAGTTATGGATGGACAATGGAAGGCGTAATTTTGGCATCGGCAGCAACACATCTTCTTTTTCTTCTCTCTCTCTCTTCTCTCTTAGTTGTCAAATAAGGCTAGATGTCAAATATGTATAGTGTTCACTCTTGTGGTCATGAACACTAATTTTGCCATGTATTGTAATGATGATCCGTTCACATGTCATCCCAACCATTAGTGTCATTCAAGTCAATAATCCCATACCTTCCCAATATTTTGTAAGAAACTCAAGGACAAGTTTTCATTCAGTCATGGGGGTATGATGAGCCGCGATATCACGTACATGATATCGCATCAGCGATATTGCATTCGCCCCGCGATATAGCGTACGCAATATACACAATATCGTGTCCCATCTTATTATCTATAAATAAGAGGTGGCTTTCCCTGTTCTAGGCACTTAGACTTAGACCCTTAGCTGAACTCTTGCAATTTTGCCATTCTAGAGTTAGAATAATTTCCATGTGCTCACAATAGGTGTCTTAAAGTGAACGGATCTTTATTCGAGAAAATTGTACCTAAGCACACATTTGTGTACAGCAATAAAGACAAACTTTATGATAAACCTTGTAGCATATGGACTAAGCTAAATAGTAATTAATTATTATTGAATGTTTAAATGCTTTCTTAGTTAATTAATTTCTCTCAGCCCTTGACTCTCCTAGTTAAGTACACTCAGTACGACCGTTCGAGCATGTGTGTAGCGCTTGGTAACCCAGTAATGATTAGCATTTGGTAATCCCAGTAGTGTTGCACTAGTTCAGGATGTGTGCGGCAAGTGGGAATAGATACTGGTGTTAGGAACAATTAGAACTTAGTTAGTAAATAGTTAATGTCAGTTAGTCACTTAGTTCTCCTTACCTTCCCTCATTAGCATAAGACATTAAAAAGATAAAAGATATAAAAATCATATACCTCAAGCTTACTTAACCATACAACCGTGACAATACAAGTAAGTTTGGGAAGATAGCGATTGATTAACCTTAAGTGTTCCATTAATGCACGTAAACACTTAGTCCTTGGAGTTCTATCGGATCGCGTGTGAAACGCTCGTATTCGTATGGTTGAGTGTAGGGGTACCTCGCTGTTCATCACTAGTGGTTGTGGGTCATAGGCTGATGGACCCTAGCACCAGTTGGATAAATAAAATACTAATAAAAGACCTACAAGCAATGGTTATTGTGAGTACTCATGGAAACGTTTCACATACTATGCTGAGTGCAGATATGTTAGCAACCATGTGGGCTATGTATGTGATAGTATTGGTTTGTGAGTCATATCATTAAGACTAGGTGTTCTATTTGGATTATGATTGTGTGGATCATGGACTATTTCTGGTATATCATGGGCATGAAAGATGATGTTGGGCTATGGCTTTTTTTGTGCTTGTATGATCATATGTTAGCTTTATGGTTGATATAGTGTGTGTTGTTTTGAGCATGCATGAGACTAACAGTGTTATAGGTTGCCTTGTACCTCACTCCTCTCCTCTAGTGTAGCTCTTGTTGACCATTTAGCACGGGAAGTGTCAAGGCTTCCCACTCAGTTGTGTACTGACTTTATTTCATTATAAGTGAAAGGCGCAGTAGCCTAGATGAGCACGAAGAGGAAGGGTAGAGCAGGGGAAAAGCTTCTATGCTTGGTTGATGTATATTTTCATGTACAATAGTGTGGACTAGATACCTTTGTATAGAACTCTTTGTACTCTTCTTTATATGATGATGAGGTTATGTTTTTTTTTTTTTTTGTTTTTTTATATTTTTCACACATGCCTATCATTTGCAAGGTATAAGAGAGAAGTGGTTATAAGGGGGGGTGTAAGACCTGAAAAGAAGTTCTATTAATATTAAAAGTGTATCAATTCTGAATAAGTCATAGGGTTAAGGGGAAGGGGAAGAAGAGAGCATTGTGAATGAAACTTAGGAACAACCTTATAAATAAACGAGTATTAAGGAAGGAAACCCCAATTGGGGCACTACCAAACATCCACACATGCTGCCTCGTTACAAGAAAGAATGACATAGAATTAGATGAGGCAAAGAGCTCTCAATTAGAAGGACATAGAATTAGATGAGGCAAAGAATGACATAGAATTAGAATGACTCCACACAATAGAAAGGGGAAGCTTCCTTGCATAGATATATTTTAATATAATTTATTTAAATTGAAATACAATTTTTAAACACAACCATAGTTAATTTTTCTTGACAGGCACCCTCGCCGTCAATTTCCAACCCTAATTACAGAGAACCATTTGTCGTATGCATACGCCATCTAAATGCAATTTGCGTAAGTTATCCTATCACGTGCACTTTGTGCACTGAGATAAGTATTTTTACTGCATCCATAGAGTAAAATAAAATACATTTGACAAAGACGCTCAAACTACACATAACTTATAAAAAAACAGGAAATAACATTATGTTCATAGTGGTATTAATAACGGTATATGAAAATGAACAGTAGCCTGATGAACTCCGATCACAGAGCATTGCAGAGGTCTGGTGTATGATAAAAACGTAGACAACTATTTCTGGTAGCCACCGCCAGGCTCCTCATCAGGGTCGACTGTTTTCATACGCAGATGAAATGCAGAGGAACCAGCAATGGCGTTGTAAAACTCAGGAGGCCGAGCAAAGCGCGAGGACAGTAGAAGAGCCTGCTCTTTGTTAACTCTGTAATGAAATTTGTGGGGGAATTCTACCTTGAGCGATTTGGCATCTCTGGGGTAGTAGCAAATATCGAACACGCGATCAGGCTCGCAGTCCACCACCTGCGGAACCAGCCCCGCAGGCGGAGTAGCCGGGCAGAATACTCTGTATTCTGTGGCGTTTGGCAGAGCTTCCACATACTCAGGACTAGAGCACGGTCCTGTGATTTGCCATGGCTTCTTTATCTTTGTCTTGGTAATGTTCTTGGCCTTCTCCCATGCTTTTACTGATGCTCGCTTCACTGCCTCCATTGCTCTACTGTATTTCAGATTTCTAGCGCCGTTGCTGCTGCCGTTTCGCTCGATCCCTCAGGAACGGTAATGGAGGGATGGTTTTTATGATGGTATGTTTGATGTTTTTGCAGAAAATGGAAGCAACTGGAACGTCCGGGTCGGAGATTCTGGAGTATACAGGGGAGTGAGTTCTTTTTTTACTTTTCCTGCAAATTACGTCATCCAAGGCTTCGCCGCCTGGTTGTAGCATCCACGTGGCTTGCTCATAAATCCTTGTGTAGGATATTAGTATGCATCTCCTTACTCTCCTACCATAAATTAAATTCGAATAATGTAAGAACCGTTAGTATAGGAACCTGTTACTTAGAATGATACGTTTATGACACCGTCATACTTAACAAAGTTATTTTTCATTCATTAAGTTAATTTCGGTAGAGAGGTTTAATATTAATGCAACATTATTGATGAAAATTGTGCTTCTTGTTTAAGTTGAAAGATATGGGTTTAAGATTGGGCATAACCAATGGAAAAGAGATTAGGCTTTTGCTTATCTAGCAATACTCCAAGGACTTTGCTTTAGCGGACGAGGATTGAGCCTCTAAGTGATGATACTAAGGAAACTAATGGTAACTTGATTTGAAATCCATGACCACTTGTTTTTTCATATTGATGAAAGCTTATAATGCCATTTAAGTGAAAGCATGGTTTCATAAGGGGAAAATGACTTCAAAAATGGAATATTCAAGATAAATATTGATGAGTGGCGAGATACCCCTACACTCAACCATACGAATACGAGCATAGCATGCGCAATCCAGTTGAACTCCGCAGACTAAGTGCCTATGCGCCTTATGGAACACTTAAGGTTAAGTACTTGTTGTTTTCCCAGACTTGTATTTGTCACGGTTGTATGGTTAAGTAAGTCTGAGGTATATGATTTTTATGTCTTTTTGGTTTTATCTCCTATGCTGATAAGGTGAAGGGTGAAGAGACTAATTACTAACTTTAACTAACAAACTAAGTCTGAATTAACCTAGCGTTAGCATCCGTTCCCAATTACCATTCACACCCTGAACCAATGCAACCTTGGTTACCAAATGCTAATCGTTGCTGGGATCACCAAGCATAATGCACGTGCTCGAAGCGGTCGTACTGAGGCACTTAACTAGGAGAGAAGGGTTGAGAGAGATTTAATAACTAATACAGCAATTAAATGATAAACAGTAAATAAAATCCTATTTAGCCTATTCCATGCATTGCAAGGTTTATCCAAGAAGTTCATCTTTATTTCCGTACACAAACATGTGTTCAGGTATAATATTTGCTCGAATAAAGATCCATTCACTTTGGAGCTTCTACTACGGGCACATGGAAAATATTCTATCTCTGGAGGGATCAAACTACCAAAGTTTCGCTACGGTCTAGGCCTAGAATGAGAAACAAGGGAGAGTCGCCTCTTATTTATAGACTTGGCGGTGCACCGCGATATCACATATGCGATATCGGGGCCTATGCGATATCGCTTCTCATCAAATATTTAAATTTGAAATTCAAGGAACTTAGAAGAATGATTGAATAAAGTACTTTAAAGGGCATGACTACATCAAAAAATTAATTCACTTGAGCACCAACTTAAGCTTGGTTGGCTCAAAAGATTTACACCTACTAATTCTTAGTTCAAAACCCAACAAAATGCAATTGAAATTATTTCACAAAGAAAAAAAAATGTTTTGAAAGGTTAGGATTGGGAGGTTTGTGTATGTATCTACATGTTATCTAGTGTACAATTATTTATCTTATGATGTATTGTTAAATATTTTTACCATGCCAATGTAGGAGAAAACAATCCACTAAATTAATATTAAACCAATTAATCAAACTTGATTGCTTTGAATAGAGCTAGTATTTCAAAATAGGAAAATTTATGGGAATAATTGCATCCTAAAAAATTCCATATGGACAAATCCATGTTGATGAGTTGTGTTTTGTTGGCTGTGTCAACGTGACCTTGTAGACACGACCTTGTTGTGTTGGCTTCATTGTCGAGGCCTAGTTGACACATCATATCATGCATCGACGTGGCCCTGTTGATGTAGTGTCTATAGTTGGCTATAAATATGCATTTGCAGCTACATTTATGGCAAGGAGAAATTGTAGTTGTAGCAAAGCTCTTGTAATTTTTCCATTTGAAAGTTAGAATTTTTCCCCTGAGTGCCTACAGTAGGAGTCATTGAGTGTATGAATCTTTATTCGAGCATTGTTATACCTGAGCATGATAATGTGTGCGACAATAAAGATGAGCTTTCTGATAAACCTTGTAGCACTTTAGATAGATTAGGTATTTCAATTATGCATTCAATTTTTTTTATTATTTATTAAATATTTTTCATTAGTTATTAAATATTTTTTAGATTATTACTTTAATGAGGCAATTAAGCGAGATAGATTACATACATAAGTATGACTGCTTCAAGCATAACACATATTTGCTTGGTAATCCCACTAGCATTATTTCTTGGTACACCTAGTAGTGTAGCACTTGGTCCCCCAGCAGTGGATATGTGGGTTTAGGATGTGTACGGAAAGTGGGATTGGATGCTTATGTTAGGATTAGTTAAATGCTAGTTAATTAGTCAATTTAGTTTAGTTAATCCAATTCCTTTTATCTACATTTTAAGCACCAAGCTATAAAACACAAAATGATAAAAACTAGATGCCTCAGTTACACTTAACCATACCAACGAACGTCACAAGTGTAATTGGGAAGACAATGATTGACCTTAAGGCTAGATTCACTTCCTAAAGGACTAGTGCACTGGAAATGATAAAGTCTATGAAATTTGACTAGATTGAGCATGAATGCTTTGTGATTCATATGGTTGGACATAGGGGTACCTTAGCACTCATCACATGTGCTTTAAAATAAATTAGTAAAACTAGCATAAGGAAGTTTATGGATGGAATTCTAAAGTATAATATATGTGCATGAGAGTTTTGTTAGCTCACATTATGAAATAAGAATAAGAATAAACCATATGGAGTAAAATTACAAGAAATATGTTATAATACTTAAAAGTTTTCTATTTGATAAAATGACAAGTTGATTTTAACTTAGATACAACAAATTATCATGGTTGTTTTAGGCAAACTCCAAAAAGCATGTTACTAGACCTATGCATATTTAGGGCATGGTATAGAAGGCCCAAGATTGAGCAACAAAAACATTCATTTAAAAGAAAGAAAAACAAATGCTAAAGAAACATAGAATCCACTTAAGTCCCAAGCTTGGGATGGTAGTCTAATTATTTCAAGAAATAAGCCAAGGAACAAAGTAATGCATTCAGCAACACTAAATATAGAAAAGGAAAGACAAGCAAATTGATGAGCAGTGGGTATCCCCTACACCGAATCATATGAATCACAAGCATTCACATGCAATCCAATTGAATTACATGAATGGAATTAGTATGGTATCAAGATTGTTAAAGCATTGATTGTAGGTCATTGTCTTCTCACTTAGATGAGTGGTAGCTTTATCACATATGGTTTAGTTCAAATTGAGGCATATGATTATTGATGTTGTTGGGGATCTTAAACTAATTGAATAATAACATAAAAATTAATTATTTAATCTAATAAATAATGAAATTAAATCTAAAACTATCCTAAGGGCTATGAGTGTTCATTCCCAACTTGCCATAAATGTCTTGAACTCACATACCCACTGATAGGATTACCAAGTGTTATGCTATTGGGTGAACTAAGCAATAACATTGCTGGGATTATCAAGCGAATATGTATTTATGCTTGAAACTAGTTGCGCTCATTCCGCGAATTGATTAAGGTGCATAGAAAGTAAATTGCATTACATGTAAATCTATTATAAGTCAAAGTGCTACAATGAATATGAATCAATCTTGATCTTATTGCCATTCATGAAATGTGTCCAGGTATAATGCCACTTGAATAAGATGTCATACAATTAACTCAAATCCATGCTATGGGCACTCACTAGTTATTTGCTAAAATTACAAAAACAAACTATAAAAGTTCAACTACACTATTCACCAAATTGTGGTAAATATGTGGTGGGTGCTTACATATTTATAGGAAAATACAGACACTACGTCAATGGGGGTGCATTAACTCATTTGGCTATGTTGATAGGGATGCATTAACAAGGATGTGTCAACATAGTTAAGTTATAGGAAATGTGACATCACATCTACGATATAACATATGCAATATAGCATCTACAATGTAGCAGCCAACTAAGATGCATTGACAAGAATGCTATACCATAGATGCGATGTAGCATCTATGACATCTCAACTGATTGATACACTTGACAAAATGATGCTTCATCATATCCCCATGACTTAGCTACTCAACATATTAGGTTTTATCATACTCCTACGAATGACTAAAATCTCATCCTCAGGTTATATATAAATGGACAAAGTTCCATTACAAAAAGTGTGGGGTGACTAAGACTCAATTGGTCACCATTACAAAACTTGTGTTGCATTAAAAAATTTTATTCAAGTGAATGTATCACAAAATGAAAAAAATATTAGATAGATATCAAAGTTTACAAAATTGTAAAAGTCTTCAAAAAATCTACTAATGATTAATCTTCATGATGTTACTAGCGATGAAAGTTTTTTTCAACCTTTGTTGCTATGTTGGTACTTCTCTTTTATGCAGAACATTTTTGAAGGATGGATTGAAATTTCTCCTCATTGTCCCATGGGTTCAACAAACATGTGATGCTTGAGCTTTAATCCTTGTATGTACTACTATTTGTTCATGGGCGTATTCTCCTTTGTCCTCCTCTTGGTTTTGTTTCCTTTCCTTGCAAAAGACCTTCAACTTTAGGCATTCCTTTTAGCATCACCTGCAATTACTAAATGATTAATGTTAGTTTTAGTAATTTTCCTTTAATGATTAAGCCTTTTTGAATCCCTAGTTAGCTCAAAATTCAAAAAAAAAGTAGTTAGGCTTAAGGTGATTTCATAATAATGTTCCCCCAGGCTCTAAGGTAACTAAAATCATTAAGTTGATTAAGTCATATTGATTATTTTTACTATTAGTTAATATATGTTTGAAAATGGGATGTTAGAAAAAGTTCCAAAATCACATCCTTAACCCCCATGACAAATGAGCTCAACTCTGAAAGCTCACAAGTTTTTGAGCATGAAAATCAAAGGTCTAGCTCACATGATGACCAAGATATATTAAATTTAGAGGATAGTTCAATATAAAAGTATATAAAAGTATTAAAATTGATCAAAATCAATGAGAAGTAGCCTCAAATTCATGCATAAATCTAGAGAAGTTGCAAATGATGTATTTGAGGATGTGATGCTGGTTTAGAGCCATCATTAACAAAAGTCATGGAAGTGGGTCCTCTCCAAACCAGGTTCTACCTAAATTCTCTTACATAACCACTTCTATAGTTGTTTGTGGGCACATTAGGAGTTAAATGTAGATCATGCATTTATTCCAAACAACACACAACCACCTTGGTTAGGATCTTGCACTATAGTATACAAAAACATTAGGCTCATAATTGCATGCAATAGTGAGATGAATAATAGAATGAGAAAAGATTGTAAAGATTAGAATGTGAGGTACTTAATCATGTCCATAATAGGTTCTTATGTGAATTATAATTAAGATGACCATCATGCCTATCTGTCCAAATTTCATTCCAAGTTGATACCATTAATAGTGGCCTTGTATTGATGTGTCACCCCTTATTATTATAATTAAGATGACCATCATACCTATCTATCCAAGTTTCATACCAAGTTGATAACATTAATAGTGGCCTTGTATTGATGTGCCCCTTCTTACCTACCATCATGAGTCCATAATAATCATAGCAAGCGAGCATCACTCTAAAAAGACAAGAAGGAAGTAGTTTTGGAGATTATTGAGGAAGAAATTTGGGCCTAAGTTAGAGGGATGCCTTTAGGCATGGGTAACATGTACTTCTAGCCCAATAACTAGTTCTTGTATCCTAAGAGATCTTCAAAGAGGTGTACTTTGAATTCTCGTTGGTTTTTTTTTGGAACTAAACCTTACAAGAACATACTTTCTTTATGGTTGAAAGTAGGAGTGATGATACATTCCATGAGAAGTCATAGGTCTCATGAAAGAAGTTAAGAAGAAAACCTAACAAATCCTCTTAAGATCACATCCTTTTTCATTCCCACTTGATCTTTTTCCTTTTTTCCAAGGCACAATGATCATTAGTTAATTTTACTTTCATGTAAGAAGAACCATATTTCTTTCATCTAAAGACCTCTTATTTATATAACTAGAGGGATGAATGATGTGGTATCACTACTTTACACAATTATTTACCCAATCATCTTGATAGCATAGGACAAAGATCCAACACATAGTGTTGACTTTTGCATCATGACTAGTGATGAGACGCGGTTTGCATCGGCCGCGATATCGCATCCCCCGCGATATCGCGTCCTGCCCTGCGATATTGCGTATGCGATATCGCAGTCACCTGCCATGTCTATAAATAAGAGGCGGCTCTCCCTTGTTTGAGGATCCCAGCTTTAGTGTAGTGAAGCTCTGGCAGTTTGATCCCTCCAGAGTTAGAATTTTCCCGTGTCTGCCCGTAGTGTGGTGAATGTGATTGTACGGTGTCTTTATTCGAGTGTGCCATACTTGGACATGCACATGACCGGCAATAAAGATCGAGATTACTTCATCATTGCAGCATTCACTTAGTTTATTTATTTGTTATTTATTTAATGTTATTTATTGCTTTCATAGCGCGGTGTAAGTACGACTTGACTACGAGCATCTACGGGTGTGTACGGCTAGTTAAGGAATCGGTTACTTATCGCAATTAGTCTCTCAACCCTAAACTCCTAGAAGCGGAACGAGTACGACTTGATTACGAGCGTTTAAGTGTGACTGCTTGGTAGCCCAGTGGTGTAGCTAGGGGGATCTACGCTTGGTAACCCAATGGCGTATTTGGGGTCTGCGCTTGGTAATCCCAGTAGTGTACCTAGGCCTATGCTTGGCAGTCATGCACGAAGTCCAAGATGTGTACGGTTGATCAAGGAATCGGTTGCTCATCGCACTTAGGCTAGATTAGATTTCTTACCTTTTCCTCTTAGCTTAGAATTAGTTAATATTATTTTCCACTGCCATCAGGAGTAGCGTTAGAATTAGAACACATCATACACCTCAACTAGACTAAACCATACGTGACATATGCAAAACTAGTCTAGATGGGAAGACAGCGAACTGTGACCTAAGGCTAACTATCTAGATACCACAACTAGTCCATCTGCGGAGTTCAACCGGATCGCGTGTGCGACGGTCGTTTCGTATGGTTGAGTGTAGGGGTACCTCGCCACTCATCATTGGCACCGTTGCCGGGGATGGTGCTAGTTATCTAGATTAGTTAAATCATACAAGGTCACTGTAAAGAACTTAAAGTTATATCTCTTAGGAAGAAGAAGAAATTATTAAAAGTCACATAAATTTGCACACAACAATGTCTCTCCGACAAGATGATAATAATGCCACACTTAGTGAGGATGTTCATTGGAGAACCAATGAGTTATATGACGATGAAGATTGGAGTATACAACCTGAAGTGGGAGTTTCCTATAAGAATGAACGAAAACAACGTCATCGTAACACAAGAAGACATAACTTACCCGATGACGATGAACCCCCACTGGCCACTATAAGCTTAACGCAAATACAAGAGGCTGTTCGAATCTCACGTAGGCATCGTAAAGAGAGCCGACTACCCAGGCTCGATTTAAATAACTTTCCCAAATTTTTAGGAGGCTATGACTTAGATCCGCATCAACATTTACTAGCCTTCTACGATGCCTACACATGGAATAACATTGATAACAATTGGCAAAAACTGAAGCTCTTTCCTATGACACTCGTTGATCAAGCTAAAGTATGGTATAGATCGTTAAAACCAAATTCAATACGACGCTGGTCAACAATGGTAGAAGTTTTTAATGATAGATATCAAACCTACGCAAGAGTGTCAGCCTTGAGGAAACAAATCCAAGGATGGAAACAAGAAAAACATGAACCCTTGGACATGGCCTTAGAAAGATATTATGCACTGTTAAACAACTGTCCAAGCCATGGGTTTTCCGAGGAAAGGCTAATGTATCACATCGTGGATGGGCTACGTAATGAAACTAGAGAGACCTTAGGAACGTATGCCCGAGGTCAACTATACAACCTACGAACCCATCAAATCCAAGAGCTTATTAAGCGGGTAGCAAAAGAAGAAGGAGAAATAGCTACATGGGAGAGTGTTGAAAAACATCAACGGGACCAAAGTTGCAACTCAACAAAGGTCCATGATCATAACAAGGAGAGATCAACAAGTTCCAAGGTGGAAACATCATCTTTGCCAATACAACAATTGTTAGAAGAAGCCGAGGCAAAGATCAATAAGATGTTGGAATGGATGAATCAAAAGAGTGAAGAATTTGTCAACAACATTGGAGATAGAGTTTTCACAACCCAAGAAGTAGGAAGAAATCCTAGGCATTCGGAGAAAAAGAATGAAGGAAATAAGCGCTCAACTACCAATCATGCATATGAATGCAACATATGCTTGTACGATCACCCCAAGGGCCAATGCCCAATATTGTTACATATACATGAGCATTGGGGAACCACGTTACATCTAGAGTTCGTACAGAGATACTGTGTTACAGAGATACTGTGTTCGACCACAGTGGCAACAATCCCAGTCGTGGGGGAATCCACCCTTAGACTGGAGGCACCCTTCACATTTTCCGAATCCAAATGCTTATAACGTTCAACATCTTGTTCCTTCAACTGGTCCACCACACTTTATCTCAACACAATACCATTCTCCACAATACTATCAGCCCATACCTCCAACACAACCACCACCTTGTGCACCTTATCCTCCTCCTAACTTTCAACATTCTTATCCTTTCCCTCCTTCCACAATGCCACCAACTGTTCCTAAGGTGTTTGTACCACCGCAACCCACGAACAACACTTGTGTTGCTGCTACTAACTACAGTGAAGAGCCTCCTCAACATCAAAGACGTCCTTTCTTTAAACACGGCCGTAGGAAGGGACAACATAACTCTGAGGCCACTGCATCTTCCAACCCAGCACAAGTCCAACAATGTGGTGCATCCTTACCTTCGAACCCAGCGCCTCATGTACCTTCATCAGGGCCACCAACTAACACTCCAACAACCACAAGGCCCAATGAACACAACCATGGGAGGCATCAGTCCAATCCTTGCATACCATCTAACGGTCCTAACCATCATAGTGGGTCAACTCGTTATCCGGGAACTACATCGTATGAAGTGCCCCACTGTGTTTATTACAAAGTGCGTAAAATCCAAGGGGATAAGTTTGGACCGGTGTCAATAATTCCAATATGCAAGGATCCTCATTCTTCATTTATTAATCCTTGCCATACTCAACCGTTTAGTTATGGGGGATATCCCCCATTTCAGTAACAAGCAGGATTAATAAATGTTTTTAATTTTCTTTAATTTTGCAACTTTTTGTTTTCCAGTTTTTCATCTTTTAACTTTTTTGTTTTATCTTTTTGTGTGTTTGTATTTTCATGTTTTTGTAAGTAATCTCATCTACGAATAAAACACTCATGTGGATCGTTGGTTGAGATGTGTTTTATGTTATTAAGTCATGAGTGATCAATTATTTGAAACAGTGAGCCCACTACACCCACTCATCCACTCTATAAATAAAGAGGTTCTGTTCGAGGGTACAGTGATATTCTTGAAATTTCTAAAACTTAAAATTAATTTTGTGTTCATTGTACCCAGAATGAAGAAGGATGGACCAAGAGGGAATGATTAGGGTGTGACATCAAGGGGACTTGTGGATTCTCTTTGGTGACATCTGTGGGAGTTATCATGCAATATGGTTGTACTAAGATCCTTGTAGATCTAATGAAAAATGGGAGTAAGAGTAATCAAAAGGGCACTCGAAAATCAAAAGCTGTTCTAGGGGGTCCCACTGGAAAGACATGCACCCATGCCTGAAGGTTGGCAGCTTCTCTAGATTCAGTAAAGTGAAAAAAAAAGAGAGAAAAGAAGAAGAAGAAAAAAAAAAGAAGTGCCATAAAACAAAAATCACTCCTCCCTTGTACTAAACGCCAAGTGATCGTACGCCTTGTTGTTATGGTACTCTCATAGTTGTTCATCATGGGATGAAACAATGCGATGTCACTGTTTAGAAGGATGGACTTGGTCCTGATCTTGGAACGATGGGTTAATGACACCTTAATCATGCTTTACACGCAGGATTCATTGTACCCTGAGTCAGTTACCTCATGTCCCGATCTCTACGATCCCTTTCTATACTTCATCTCATCTCACTGTTCGTGTAATTGTAGCTCGTGTCCCGTGTAACATAAAATTTTCATCTCATTCCGGTGATATTTACATGTGTGTGTTTTGTGGAGTTAGTGCAGATTACATTTAACCCTTCTAGTGCCCACGGACACTTTAAGTGTGGTTACACAAGGGCATAATAGGTTGAAACCTGCTTTGGGGAGGACCCACTTGTGTTATTTTTCGTAATCTTCATTAATTCTCTAGCTAGAACACACAAATTCTTACCCTCAGCTTAGTTATTCATAAATTTCTTTCCCATTTATTAACCCTCAAACTTTAACGTTCCAATGTACTATTATATTCCCTTTTCTTCATAACCGCCAAAAGTTTTCATTGTTAAATTCACACCTATCTCATGCAAAGTGCCTTTCGAATTCATGTAATTACCCTTGAGTTCATTAATTCTTGTTAATGTCCTAGTTTTACACATTAATTTCAAGAAAAATCATTTAAAATTTGGTCTTTGTTAGTTGTCTCACTTTGGTTGGGCCGAGATATCGCGTACGCGATATCGCGTCCCACGAGATATCGCGTACGCGATGTACCGTACGCGATATCGCGTCCCCCCTTTCCTATAAATAGGACCCCCGCCGCAACACTTTGCATCATTTGGCATTTACGCGGGGGGAAGTTTTTGAATTTTTTCTATGCGACTTGCGCTTGAATGACCCTTGCTTTTTCCACTCTATCTCGCGCGCTGGTACTCCGATTTTAATTCCGTTTGAACCTGCTTGAACCCGGAGTGTTCAGTTTAGTCGTGGGGGAGAGACACTTGCCGAAAAGTGCCTAACTTTTTTGAAATTTTTCATCGCCCAAAGGACATCAATTAGGGTAGTTACTTCTAACACTCAGATAAATTGTGCCATAAATCATATGACCTTAAGTATACCGGGATACTAAACCGCAAATCCACCTAAGTCATAGGACCCATCATCATAATTTTCGGGCCGATCACACAATAACATAAGATCTTTAATTAAGGCAAGTAGTAAGGTATAACTTGATTTCCTAAACAACCTTACTAATATTGGCCCGTGTGATTGCAGATGGCCCCGAAACGCACCCAGCAGAAGAGTCCGACCCAAGGTGGAGCAAAACAACCTAGGAGAGGTCGAAGACAAGTTCCTGCCGGACAACATAATGAACAGGAGGTGCATTCATTTAGCATCCATCAAGATGAACCTCCTACCAGACGGTCCGGGCAGGCAGAAGGAGGAGCTGCTGCGCCTGAACTGGGACAACAACTCACGTTGCCCCCGGAATGTGTTCAGGCCATCCACATGAATTCCACAATTGCTTCGGTGATTGTGGAACTCAACTTCGAATCTTTTGCAGAGTTCGCTCCTGAGGCTGTTAGGGATCACCTCAAAGGGTCTCCCTTATGGCCTGTCCTCTCTGAACAAGGTGCCTGGTACTTAGGAGAAACGTACCTATTTTGGCACAATAAGGAGCAAGGCACCACCGTAAACATCGATGGTGTGTCAGTAGATTTTTCTGCACAAGCGATTTCGGAAGTGTTAAATCTTCTGAATTCAGGCCCCCATGTTGCTCGGTTATCCACCCGATCAAACCCTGATGTGCGAAAGGAGTGGTTAGAGAAGGCTTATGGCAGAGATAAGGCTTTTGGTGAGCTAACTACAGAGGAGCAAGTCTATTTCAAAATCGGGACTTATCACCTCTTCCCCACAAAAGGCTTAAAGAGAATATCAACGTATGTGGCAAGAGGATGTGCAGTGTTGATGGGAAAGGTTAACGCTAACCTTCCCCATCTATATTTGATGGAGATCCTTAGGCGATTCGAAGAACGGAAGAAAGGAAAAATGGCACTCCCTTTTCCCTGTCTTATCAGAAAACTGTGTCGTCAGGCAGGTATTCGGGGATATACAAATGATGTCCTTCGAAAGGCCCAAAATGCTTCTTATGTTGAATTGTTAAAGGCGCCAGCTCCAAGAAAGAGTACCGGCGAAGAGTTGGGACCAGATGAGGAAAATGAAGAACAAGTGACTGAAACCCCTGCAACTCAGCTTGCAGGACCCAGTCAACCTCCAGCCACAGGTCCTAGCCAACAACAAGAAGCAGAACCTGATACAGGCCAGGATCAGCCACCACTGCAAGACTATAGACCGTCAATGAGCCATTTGAGGGCTATTGCTGAGATGATCAGTTGGGGAAGTCGTGATGACGCCAATCTCTTTCGTGTCATCGATGATGCCAGGCAACCTACAATTTCAATAGATCGCACAAGGGGAGAGTTGTCAATGCAAACAGGAGGAGGGGAAAGTAGATGGTCACAACAGATTTCTGGACATGCGGCATCTTTTCAAGTGCAATTAGAGACTGGTGAAGGGGCCACAGTGGTGGTCATCCAACATGAGGATGCCGCAGGAGCAGCTGATGTGGTTGCTGACCACATCAAGGAATCTTTTCATGTACCTGTTGTGCCATCGGCAGATCTTTCAGGAGCACAGGATGCTCAAACCATTGCCGGAACCTCAATGACTCCTGCAGAACATGAGGATGCATTGGATAGATTGCTTCAAACAGGACAAGTTTTAACGTCTTTGTTTGACATCCCCCAGGATGTAACCGCAATACAGTTAGACCTCATTTCAACCAAGGGGAAAATGGTCATATCCGAAGTAAGGGTTGAGCATGCTGAGGCTGAAGTGTAGAAATTACAAGAGCAGCTCATCGCCTTACAAGTAGCACAGCGGGATCCCTTGCGATTGGTTCCCGCAGACCAATTAGACAATTTTAAAATCGAGCAATTAACCAAATTAATTGCAGAAAATAAGAAAGTGGTAGAAGAAAAGGAGACCACCACTTGGGATGCCTCCATAGCAAAGGTGTAAACTCATGTGCATCTTAAGGCACTCAAGGCCTTAGAAGAAGAAAACAAGCAGTTGGTTGCCGACAACCTTCAGTTGACTTCTGTGGAGAAACAAAAGAATGTTCTCGATGAGCACTTTCATTGGCT
>MNCI01002363.1:191925-218080 GCA_015680685.1 Gnetum montanum
AAGACAACGAATTGCGACCTAAGGCTAACTATCTAGATACCACAACTAGTCCATCTGCGAAGTTCGACCGGATCGTGCGTGCGACGCTCGTTTCGTATGGTTGAGTGTAGGGGTACCTCGCCACTCATCAACTAGCAACATCATTATTAATGAAAATGTAATAGACATCCATAAAAGATTAAGGAAATGAATAAAAAAAAAGAGACAATTATAAAGGAAAAAAAACTAATAAGAAATGGAAAACATATTAAGAATTGGAAATTTTTGAAGAAATAGGAAAATGATAAAAAAATTAATACAAAAAGTAAAAATGCATTTATTAGTTCTTAATTCAAGATGTGGCATTTCTCCCATGACTAAACTCATGGGTGAGCATTTGGAAAATGGACTACATATTCTCTTGGTTATACAACATAGGTTTTTCATTTATCATCTTTAGTGATTTAATTTTTCACTTGTTGGCACATTTGACATTGATGATAATTAGGTTTTGATCATTTAAAGATATATATTTAGCTAGACTAGATGATGTTTTCTTTTTACAGATATTTTTCCTTTTTAATTTTCTATTTTAGTTCTTGGGTCTTCTTGTTTAACATCTTTTTTTTAGTGTATAGTCAAAGTGTCAGATGTCTTTCTCTAAGTTCTTTATTTGGTTTATTTTCTTAGGACTAGAACTAATAAGTGGATTGGATGTTTTCATGCATCTTTTAAATGGTTTGGTATTCTCATTCTCAAGCTAGTAGGTGTCTTTTTATTTAGTGGCTATTGTGTAGGCTTTATTTTGCACACATATTTTTCAAGTTTGTTGCAGGTTGGTATAGATATCATGTTAATACTTTGAACTTTCATCCCACAATTGCACCCTTTATCATTATTAGTAATTCATGGAATTTTCTAACTCTCCACAGTGATAGGTTCATCTTTTATGTTTTGTGTTGGAGTGATAATGGTTGTTGACTTTTGCATTGGAGTAGGAGACATTATTTTTGTAAGGAAGGACATTATTTCAAATTGGCCTTGCACTAGTCTTGATTAGCTAGTAGGTCTACTAGTTATATTCACATGTATGGGAACTATTTGAAAGAAAGGACATTTCCAATACTTATGGTTCAGATCTACTAACATTATCATTCACTTGTATGTTCACAATGTAAGTGGTATTCTTCTGTTAAGTTTGTGGTGCCAATTATTCTTGAATTGTTGGTGGTGACTTATCTTGGAGGAAAGTACGAGAGTATTGAGGATGTGATATATGATGAGAGGCATGAGATGATGATCCCACAAGAGATGTTGTGGATTGATGATATTCAGGAGAGTAGTAGTAGTGAGTTAAGGCATGGGTAGTAGAGACATTAAGAGAAATATGTTGTTAAACATAATATCCATAAGGGTTTGAATGGAAATAGGGGTATTGCTAGTTTGTTGATGGCATCCCCACTATTGTGGGTTTTGCCATTATTGTGGATGGTAGTCTCGAGGTTGATAAGAAGTCCCACTGAAATAGTACTATTGGTTGTAGGACTATCTATAATTGATTTGTGGATAAGATAATCTCCTAGGCATTTGATTTTCTACAAACTTGGGACTTAAAGCATAATACCCAAACTCTTGTAGATGTAACATAACTAGGAAATGGCCCCTTTGATGTTCATATTGACAAATGTTACATGCATTCTTCCTCTTTGTATCTAAGTCTACAACCTCTTCTACTATAGCTATTTTCCCTTTTTGCCAATATGTGTCATTGCCTAGTTCCTTATTCTTTTTCTTCTTCTTGTTTTGATGATTTGATCCTATTTGCTTTACCTTCTCCTATATGATTTTCAAGTTTTTTGTAACTTTTTCATTCATCATTTCCCACATATTATCTGCCTTTGCTTCAATCTTAATGATAGACTTTTGTATTGGTAAGGTTTTATGTGAAATCAACTCATAAAGAGCTATCTTTTTTTCTTGATCATAAATATGGACCTTATTTTTGTGAAGAGTTGGATCCTAGTTATATTTCTCTATGCTCTTCCTTTTGCATAGCTCTTCTTATTATTTCTCCACTTGTTTAATTAACCTTTGTATCTAATGGATGCTTAGTTTTATTAATCTTCCTTGGGCATAGATTCCAAAGGTTCCCTCATTTTCTTACAAATCCCATCTATGATGTAATGAAGCTACTCTTTTTAAGAAAATCCATGGCCTGGGCATCTATGTAGTAGAGAATTGTATCTGACCAAGGTTTCAATAAGGGATTCATGGTTCTCTTTCTTCCAACCTTGGATTTATTTCCTTAGATTGAACACTCTCGAATAGGTTTGGTATTTCTTATTGAAGAGCTCAAGCATTGTGGACCATCGGTGGATTGAATCTTGTTTCAATGATCTATACTAACTTTCAGCTTGTTCTATTAGTGTCCTAGGAAAGAGCTTAAGCTTTTGCGATTTACTTTCAATATTTTGCAAGAATTAGGCATCATAAAAGACTTGTAAATGATGTTGTGGATTAGAATTGTAGCCTCCCTCATATCAAGAAATGTTATTCATATCAACTCATTTAATACAACTTTCCCTTTAATATCAATGAGGTATTCTAACTACCTCTTTGATCCCTATCATGTTTTTAGTAGCCAAGAAGCATTCATCATCATCAAAAATGTCATGGTGATAATATCTATTTCTATTTTTCTGATTGTAATAACCTTGTTTATGCTCCATTTGATATATTGTACCTTGTTGTTGATCCCTTATTCTACCTCTATCTTAACCCATTAGTGGAGCTTCATCTCCATCCCTATGTTCATCTTCTTTAGAACTAGATGTTGAAGATGAAGAGGAAGATGGTGAACTAAGAGATTCACCATGGTTTCTATATCTCCTACTATAGTCCCTTGGTTCATCTCTTCTAGGTTTGTAGGAGGTCCTAGGCTTTAAGGCCCTCCTTATTCTAGGAATTGTTCTATCCCCTCTAGGATTGTCTATGATAGTTAAACATAGTTTTTGAATGTAGTAAGGGTCGAAATGAAAATATGAGATCCATGCTTGCAACAGTTCACTTCAATTCTCTTCAATATATATCCTATCATTACTCCTATTAGTATTCTCATCATGTTATGGATTATTAGCCTTATGTGAAGAAGACATGTTTGCAGCTAATAATGTACATGTAACTTAAAGTATTAATATTTTCTAAAAGATAAATCGTTAATGTTTTTATAGTGATCGTTTATTATATAACTAATCTATATCACTAGCATCATTCCTAGTAATGGTACCAATTATGAGTAATGGGTATCCCTTACATCTAACCATACAAATCACAAGCATTCATGTTCAATCTAGTTGAATTTTGTGTATGGAACTAGTATGGTATCTAGATTGGTAAGAATTAATTGTAGGTTACTATCTTCTCACTTGGACTAGTAGTAGCTTTATCATGTATGATTTAGTCTAAAGTGAGGCATATGATTATTGATATTATTAGGTTATTAAACTAATTGAATAATAACATAGAAATTAATTACTTAATCTAATTAATAATAAAATTAAATCTAAAATTATCCTTAGGGCTATGAGTGTTTATTCCCAGCTTGTCGTACACATTCTGAACTTATGTACCGATTGCTAGGATCACTAAGTGTTATGCTACTATGCAAACCAAGCAATAACGTTGTTGGGATTACCATGAGAATATGTGTTTACACTCAAAACTAGTCATGATTATTCCACCGATTGATTAATGTGCATGGAAATGTAAATATTAACTAAGTACATAGAAAGTAAATTGGATTGAAAGTAAATATATTCTAAGTCAAGGTGTTGCAATAAAAATTTAATCAATCTCAATTTCATTGTCATTCATGAAATGTGCCTAGGTACAATGCCACTCAAATAAGATGTCATACAATTGACTCAACTCCATACTATGGGCATTCATTGATTATTTGCTAAGATTACAGAAAAAAATTGTAAGAGTTTAGCTATAGAATTGATCAAATGGTGGTAAATATGTGATAGATACTTGTGTATTTATAGGAAAATATAGACAATGCATCGACAAGTATGTGTTAACTCATTTGGCTATGTTGATGGGATATGTTGATGAGGATGTAGTGATGAAGCTAAGTTGTAATAGATGTGATATCACATCTAAGATTTAGCAGATGTGATGTAACATCTAAAATGTAGTAACCAACTACAATGCATTGACAGGAATGCTACAATGTAGATGTGATGTAGCATTTGTGATACAGTATCTATGATATCTCAACAAATGATACACTTGAAAAAATGATACTTCATCATATCCCCATGACTTAACTATAAATCATTATGTATGGTACATACTATCACAATAAAATCAATGATTGATAATGTGTTTATTTACTAGATTAGTTTGATTTAGTTATGGCTAATTAACAAGTAAAATGTTACACTAAAATACATGACGATTCCCATAAACTGGTTTTTTATTATACTAAAACTACTTTAATAATACTATTAATTTTATTTATAACTAAGAGATGATAAGATCACTTAATGTTTATAATTTATCATTCTTACATTCTACAAGTTGCATATAAATCCCATTTAAATCTATTTAACATTAAGGTTCTTATTTTCTTAAGCCTTGTAACATTAATTGCCACATCAAATTTCAACAAAGTATAGAACACACAGTATAGGACCCTATTCCTAGCTTCACTTTCTTGCATATATTTAATCTTAAAAATACACAAAATTAACCTATAACCTAAAATTTTTATGCCAAAATTCTAACCAGTAAACTACTTAATTATAATTTAATTATGGGATGACCACATCACTCAATGTTTATTATTTAACATTATTACATTCTATAAGTTGTATATAAATCCTATTTAAATTTAGTTAAAAATGAGGTTGTTATTTTCTTGAGCCTTATGACCTTAATTATCACATCAAATTTCAATATATTATAGGGAACCCAATGATAGGTAGCTCAAGTGGTTAGCTCATTATCTTGATAGGTAAGAGGTCATTAAATTGAGTGGTACTTGAGGTGTTATTATATTTCTCTATAATTCTTCTAAAGTATCATGTTGGCTATATGTCTCAGGGTTTACTTATAATCATTCATTTGGGTTTCAACATACCCATCCCTCCCCCTCTCTTGGATAGAGAAAAAAGGGACTATAGGTCACATACTATAGGACCAAGTTCCTAGCTTTACTTTCCTAAATATTTTCAATCTTAAAAATACATGAAATCGAACTTATAACCTAAAATTTTCATGCCAATATTTTTAAAACTAAGCTAACATGTTATTGTTAGTTTAGTAACACTTTTCTTTCATTAAGCAAGACAAGTATCTATTTAAGGAAGCCTCATAAAGGTCTTAAGAAAGCTTAAATCTTAAGGTAAGATTTAGTATTTGCTATGCATACTCTATGTATTAAAATTGAGGTGCAATTACTAAAAGGTCTTAAGATCTAGTGCTAGTTGGTTAAAAGATTTTAACCATTTGGAACTAGAGATGATTTCATTGGTTTTAAGGTGTGAAAGGGAAGTGGTTCATTTTGCTAACTTTAAATATTTTATTGATTAGTTTATTAAATAATATTATATATGAACATAACTCCTAGTGTAGAATATAAGTATGCATCTCATTACTTTCATCATAAATAAATTGAACTCAAAAACATTAAAAATTAATAAGTGTTACTTAAACAAATAAACCTTTACTTGCATAATATTTATGACATAATAAGATAACCAAGTATAAAAATTTATTATGAAGCAAAAATTTTATCTATCTTCATAATATTAAGGTAAAGCTATTGATGAAACCTAATGATAACTTGATTTAAAATCCATAAGCACTTATGTTTGGAAATTGAGAGAAGTTTATAAAACTACTCATGAGAAAGGATGGCTTCATGAGGAGAAAAATGACTTCAAAAAATGGAATATTTACGATAAAGATTTAAATTTGAAACCCAAAGCACTAAGAAGAATGATCCAAGAGGAGGCTCTTAAAAGCATGTAGGAATAAACTATATAAAAAACATTGCTATTTGTTAGGCTAAAGAGGATTCTTAACACAAAATTCCTACTTATATGTCTGTTGTAGTTGCAATGTAAATTAAAGTTGAGATTACTCAAAATCTATTGGATCACATGGCTTCTTAATTGAGATAATATAGTGGATTAATCTTTTATGAAAGCAATGCACAACCCTAATAAATATATTAAAGTGATTCAAGACATATATAAATGAGCTACCACTAAAATTAGAACTTGTGGAATAACATTTGATTTTCCAATTATAAGAAGTCTAAAATCAATGGTCTATGCTTATCCTATACTTATTTGTCATTATTATAGATGAATTAACAAAGGAATTATAAGATGAGATCCATTGGTGTATGCTATATACAAATGATATTGTACTGGTAGATATAGATCCAAAAAATATTACTTTTAAATGGAGAAGTAAAGACATGATCTAGAATCAAAAGGCTTAAAAATTAGCAAAAGTAATATAGAATATATGGAATAAAATTTCAATAAAAGCATAGACAATGGTGAAATAGAAGTGAAACTTCAAGGCTAAAAAGTCTCTCACTATAAACAATTTTGCTAAATAGGATGAATGCTTCAATCATATGGTGAAATTGATGAAGATATAAGAAATAGAATTGACACAAGATGATCAAAATGGAGACAAGCTAGTGGTGTTTTGTATGGTAAAATAATATCAATAAAACTAAAGGAAAACTTTTATACAATAATAGTTAGACCTTCTATTTTATGTGGTATTAAATATTGGGTAGTAAAAAAGATGCATGAATAACATATCAGTGTGGTAGAAATATAAATGATTAGATGGATGTTAAATGTTACTAGAAGCTGTAAATTGTATAATATAGATTTCAAAGGAAGAAGTTGAGTGGTTTTTCTTAAAGATAAGTTATAGGAATGATAGGTTGCATGGTTTGGGCATGTGCAAGGAAGATTTGATAACAAGCCTATAAAAAAAGATTGATACATCACTAATTTAGGAAAGGCATTGAAAGAAAGACCAAAAAAAGACATAGGAAAAAATGATTGAACATGATTTGAAAAAAATACAAATAGAAAGATATCTAGCTCTTCATAATAGTGCATGATAAAAAAACACTTGTATTTCCAACCTCTTTTTGTTAGAATAAGACTAAGATAATGATGAGTAATAAAGAATGAGAAACATGTCTTTTTCATTTCTATGTTTTCTAATTTTTCAAAGCTTAAATATGCAAACTATGGATGATACAATTAAATATGGAATTCACATAAAAAATAAGTTACAATTTTTCCACTTAGAGGCTATCTAGTACTACCACCATGGCTAGACCTACAATTGGCTAGAAGAAATGGTTAGTCACCTTCCTATGTTGCTTCACCTAGCACTTGTAACTCACCATTTACTAGCTCTACAACTCCATGATTATACACCTCTCATGCTTGCTTATAAATAACTTAGGTAAAATCCCCAAAGGAAGTCTTGAGAGACATGCCCATTATTATAATGTGCCATTTTAGGTCTTAATTACAACTTGTCCTTTTGAGTCTTATTATAATAATCATAGTGTTTGTTATGAAGAAACACCATCTTTGTTATGTAGCAAAACCATTTAGGAATGGTGACATGATAATCTAAGCCCCCTCCTTAGGTTTTGTTTGTCCTTGAACCATTTCATGTTAGTGGTCTTTTTCTAGCTCTAGTGCTCCTTCCATGCTCCTATGTTCCTATGCTTTGATTTTCCTTTTTGACTTAAAGTTGAGTATCTTAATATTCTTCTACTTATTCTATAAACAAAATATAAGTGAGAAGAGTATATGGGATTTTAAAACATATTTTATTAATACTTACCTTATTCTCTAAGCTCATTAAAAGAGGTAAATTAAGGATCTACTGACCACCAGTCACCAATCTTAACTAGGATTACACAAAGTGCATTCATATCTAGTTACCCAAGTGAAGTTATCCTTATTCCAAAATTGTATTACCCTAGATATTTTACTTATTAAATTAAAATTTAAATTAAATAATAAATAAGATAAGAAGATTATAAATAAAAGTAAGATTAAGATACTTCCTGGTCAACCTTAGGGATTAATAGAAGTGATTGTAGTTTTGCCATAAGTGGTATATGATCAAATGATATTGTTAGGGATGGTAGGGCATGATCTTACTTTTAAAGTTTTTTCCTTAGGAATTAGCTCTAATAACTTGGTAACTTGGAATTATGGCTCTTAATGAGCACTTTATATCAAAATCATCTATTCTTGAATCTTAGAATTTGACTTGTCTATTGTAGATTTGAAGTAAGAACAATATGCACTAGCTAATGGAATTTCATGTTAAGTTGATGGAAACATCTTTGTCAAATTGGATTCAGCTTCCAAAGGTTCTTTTTCACACACATATTTTAAGAATCGATAAACATGACTTTTAAATTTTACATTAAATTCTCCATGGTGGATGAATGGAATTGGATTGATATCAGTGTTGGTTAGGAATAACTTATTCTTCAAACTTGCCTCTATTTGGTTAATCAAGTATACCACTTGCCAAAGTTTAAATATCTAGACATGTTGATTTGACAATTAAATGCATGTTAACCACACATACATTTCTTTCTAATTATTGGATTTTAAATAATAATGCCAAAGCTATGTGGCTTCTTTGAAATTGTGATTGTTATTTCTTTTCCATGATTTGAAGTTCTAGAATTTTAAAGATCATATCTTCTAATCTCTACAAGAACCTTTTTTTTCTTGTAAATACCTTTTATAATAACCTTTCTCTTGTAAATACCTCCATATCCAAAATTTTTCAAACTTGGCTAGAATTGTTAAAAGAATTTCCATAGAAAGGCTTCTTGTAGATACAAGACATTAGCGTTCAAATCTTGTAACTCTACTAAGATGCATGGGTATTGATACTCATGTCAGTCCAAGGCCCATGGTGAACATAGCATATGTAGTTTTCATTGGCCAAGGATGTTGCAAGCATGTTACATGTTACAACTTTCATTCTTGTTCTTGGATTCTCTCCTAGGTCATTCTTCCTCATGGGTCTTACACATCTTTTTGAAGCAAGATTATGATTCTTCATGATGTTCAATGTTTGATCCTAATGTTTTGATGACTGTTGAATTAGTAATCTTCTTCATCATTTTTCTTTTCCAACTAATTAATTTGTTTAGTTAGTAACAATTAGTAACATTACCTATACTTTTTAATGACCTTTCTATTTCCCTTAAGACATTGACTTCAATAGTGTGACTAATGACATACTAGGGATTAGTAACCTAAGACTATCTATTTGCAGAGGTTAGGAACCTAATATTAAGGCCTAAGAAGGACCAAGTGGTTAGATTTGTTAGTCTCAACAATTAGATTATTAGGGATGGTTAGTAATCTAGGTTATGACCTCTTAAGGTACAATATAAGGTGTCACCTAATTAGTGGGTATCTAGATGATAAATTTGACCTAACCATTGAGTTCCAAAGATCAAAAAATGTTAGAAATGACTATTCATATGTTAAAAATGGGCATCATATATTTTAGTTATGCTAAAATGTGCCTTTAAGGATTTGTGACACTATGTTGGTCAAGGAGTAAAAACTAATTTTTGAAGCTCTATTGGGTAGATATGACTTTACCATTGCATTCAAAAGATTAAAATATATAGGAAAAAACTCTTAGTTTGCTAAAAAAGGCATATAGAATCAAAAGTTATGGTTTTTTAAGTCCAAAACATTAGGCACAAAAAATGAGACTTTCCAAGAGGTCACTCATCTTAGTACTACTTTAAGACAAGCATGCTTCAATATTTTTCTCCAATTTCCTATCACTCCATCAAACTTCCTTATTTTCAATTTTTTTGTTTGCATATTTAAATTTTTCTACCTAATTTCAATATCAATTTTTTTAGAAATTTACATTAATTGAAAAAAATCTTTGATACTGAAAGGCAATAGATTTTTGTGCTAATGGTCATCATTGGCTATTGGGGAAGGTAGAAAATTCTAGTGCCAACAGTGGCTAAAATGTAGTAGATTTTGGCATTAATGTTGGCCATTAGAGAGATAAGAAAATGGGTGATGAAAATAGTAAGAATGGCAATAGTGGAGACAATAGAGGAAGAATGGAGGACAACAAGCTGTAGTAGTAGGCATGGCATGGTAGTAGGGGTTGTAAGGGCTGAAACACCATTAAACTTTGCATATTGTAATCATTTTTCATTATGTAGCCTTTGCCCCATGAAACTTAAGGCAAAACATCATTGTAAATGTTATTATTATAACACATGAGGGGCAATCTCACATATATTAGACTTTTGAGGCTTAAAAATGCCTCATAAGTGGTCAAAGCCTCATTTNAAATGGCAATTTGATGGGTTTTATAGGGGGGATATACACTTTTATACTTTGGAAACACCTACAAGCGGGTAGATCTCACCTACCTCTAACATGGAGGAATGTGGATCACCTACTCCCAATGTGGTAGGACAAACCTCAGCATGGAGGGGTATGGTGACATCTATGCTCAGTGTGGAAACTTCACCCCTAGGGTAGTGACTACATGCCCCTAGTGTAAAAGCCACATGCACTAGATTTCAACATTCCATGCACTTCAACATTGACCATGCACTCTAGCAAGGATGATAGAGGATCTTCCTCCAATGTAGATAGTGTGCCCTAGTATCTATTTATAATAAATACAATGGCCATGGGGGTTTGGAACTTTCCATACATAGTAACCTACCAAATTTTGTATCCATCTCACCTATATGTGGCAAAAGTTTGTAGTAATTTTAGCCTAGTTTGCAGCCAAATTATAGCCATTTTCAGCCAAACCCAGAGCCCAAAACCTATAACAATCAACCTCCAACATCATTTTTAGGATTCACATTTTGGAATTTTGATCATTATAGAATTTTTGGCATTTAGGAGCTCTTTCAAAACTTGTAGAACACATTTTCTTAAAACCTTCTAGCATGGAATACTTATAGACTTGTTACACCACCCCCCCCCCCTCTTGAGATTTATGAATTTTTGGTTTCTATGCTATTCCTGGGATCCCAAACTCCCAGCATGGAGCATTTTGGCAACCAAAATTTCCATATTTCTCAATCCCCCTAGTAGTAACTAACATTGCATATTTGGAGTAGTAGTATAGGAGGTTTGATAACATTGGAAGTGGTTGAGCATTTGGATCATGAAGTGGATCATATAAGCTTCAACAGACTCTGAACCCCCTTTGCTTTTCAATGGACAACATTTGTACACATTTCTTGAACTCATTCTTTATTTTTTCAATAAATTTTTAAAGTTTTTAGTTTGTGTGCAATTTGTATTTACTTCCTGGTTTTTTATATCTACATTTTTCTTTACATTATTTGTTTTTGCATTGCGTAAGTTCCTAGGTGATCTTTTGGACCATCCAAGGCACCATGAATCCCATTTTCTAGGAGGCCCTTAGGATTCATGGTTAAAGCTGTATGTGCTAAGATTTTCGGTTCTCTAGTAATTGAATTTTTCAATTTCTATAGTTTTATAATGCTAGAAGGAGGGTCTCTACCCAATTTCTATGTCAAAATTTTCTTCCTCATAGCCAACATTTATATTGAAGCTGTAACCTCCATTTTGTAGCCAAAACCTTTGAATCTACCTTACAATCAATGCTATAGTTCATCCTCCTCTACTTCCAAAACCCAGCATGGCTATGACAAGTGTTTGGATTTTGAAATTTTTATAGCAGTTGCTATAGATTTCCAAAGCTAGCATTGATATGCTGGTGCATTTTCTCTCCCCCCAGCCTTGCCTTGGTTGCCAAAGACCTCTCAGTTTCTAGCGTTGGTGGTTTCAACCCTTTCATAAGCCACCATACTTTCAAAAGTTAACTAAACCCCCTTCCTAGTTGAGAAAATTAACATCTTTCCAAAATCCTTTTCTAGTGAAAAATACCAACTTTCCACTTTAGTTTCTCCCTTCACCAATTTTTGCAAGAAAGGTGTGAGATCCTCCTAATCTCATCTCTCCTTTCCTTTCCCCCTACTCACCCAAAGTAGGTGTAGCTAGGAATCCTAGTGTGGATGAGGTTTGGAACCTTATTTCTAGGTTTTCATTTTTAGCAAAGGGATGTACCTCCCTTAACCCCCCATTTACTATTTATAGTAATTAACCTATTTTTAGCCATTTTTAAATTCCACTTGTTGCAATATACTCTTTTTTTCATCTTTCATAACCTATTCCAAGCCTTTTTTCAACATTATAGCCATGTATTTTAGCTAATCAATAATACTACTACTTAGCCTCATAAACATGGTATCTAGCTAAGATGTAACTCATGTTTATGATTTGAAAGGCCCTATGGTCATAGAATGAATGTAATCACTTAGGCAAAGGCGTAAGAGCCTAGATTTTGCAATTATTAATGAGGAGTTCTACAAATTCTTGTGTTCTAAGATGAAAATCAGTTTATTAATACCATGCTTTGAGTTTGATGCTAAGCATCAATTCAAAATTATATGTCAAGATGTGAAAGAATACATCCCATCCCCCTATGACCAAATCCCCCTCATTGACTATTGTGCATAAATGCTCATACAACTCATAGAGGTTGATGAGTTATTTGATGGAATTAGTCTAGAGGATCGACAAGGGAAGGAAGAGAAGTTTGAGGTTGAACAAGAGTTGGACACCTTCATTGGAAGTCTTTTCCAAACTCCAGCTCCCCAAACAACCACATCCAACTCCACATTTCTTACTTCATCAATGGGACAAGTTCCTCGACCCAATTCTCCTCCTATCCATCCTACCATGTTTAGGTCCACATCCATCATCACCACATAGTAGACACAAATCATGTCTCACTCCACCTCCTTATTCTCATTGTTATTATTTTCCACACAACCTAACTTTTTTTACCTAGCCATGGTGATGTTTACCACACAATCTCCCTTTGACATACCATTGGGACCCTTATTTGGACCCCATGCAACATAAGCATCTCATACATCATTTTGGCCCTTTGTGCCTCAAATTTAGGCATAAACATCTTTCTCCTTATTTAGCTCACCTATGACCTCCATAACCTAGCCTCTCCCTTTGATATTGTAGCCTATTATGAGACCACAAGCCTCTTAACCACATGTCTTACAACTTCTTTCTCAACCATCAATGCAAACACTGTAGCCCATGGGGATGCCCCAAGGCTTGGATTAGGCTCTCCAAATGATCCAAGACCTTAATGAAGAGATATGAAAACTTAAAGCCAACACAACACAAATGATCAAGGTTCTAAATTTCTACCAAGATGATCCTATAAGTCCTACGGTGCCTCAAATAACCTTGCTCATATGCTTGTCTATTCTAAACCTCACCAAATACAATGGTGAAAGCGATCCCAATGCACATCTAGTAACCTTCCAGTTTTAGTGCCTCTTTTTGAAAGCTTGTCCTCACACAATACTAAGAATATTCCCCATGTCTCTCAAGGGAAAAGCTCTAGATTGGTATTAAACCTTGCTTAGGGGGGTTCCATCTCTTCCCTTGAGGACTTGATTAACCAATTTTTCTATCACTTCAAATACAACTTGAAGTTGGATGTCACATTGGATTAATTGATGAAGGTGAGCGAGGGGCCACTTGAACTGGGCAAAAGTTTCATTCAAAGATGGAAATCAACTCTCAACGAGATTCCAGAACCTATTGCTAAAAATTACCTCTTGGCCATCTACAAGGGAGTAGTAAATGACTTTATCAAGTTAAAGTTGTACTACTTAGAGCCCCAGTCACTAAGCCAAGCCTTCTCACAAAACAAGAATATTAAGGAGGTAGCTAAAGTAAGAAATGAACTAGCCTACATGGCCTACAAAAACAAATAGGTAAGAAGGGATAGCAATAGGACTAAACAAGAACATACAACTATGTCTATAGTAGCAAAAGAGCCAAAATAGGCAAAGAGGAGGGAATCGCCACCATGCAACACATTCCCTAACTCATTGCAACCATCCACTTCCTATGTCTCAAATCAACTAAGACCAAACTCTGGTTATAAGGATAGGTCTAAGTATGCAACATTGCCTATGAAGCCCTTTGAGCTCTTAGAAACATTACTTAAAGACAACCGCACACAACATAGCAATTATTTGAAGAGGCTTGTAAGAGGTATGATCATCTTTGTGACATAGCTAGAGATCCAGTGATAGCTACCAAAGATGCTCCCAAGCTATTGAAGTACTTTAAATTGGATAGGTATTACTATTATCATCAAATGACTTGTCATGGCATCTATTTTTTTCTAGGATTAAAAGATGACCTCCAAAAGATGATAGACGATGGAGAGTTGATATTGAATGAGCCCAACTCTCCAAGCACCAATAAAAACTCTTACACTATGGCCTCATTCATAGGAACCAAATGGTCTAATGTCCCTAAGGAATCATTTATCATCAAAGTGCCATTGCAACCCCAAAATACAAAGCTAAGAGAGTCATTCATTATACAGGTATCACCTTCTCTAGTCCCTAAGGATCCTTTCATCATATGTGTTCCCCCTTTAGTGGCTTCAACATCATAACATAATCAACAAGTTGCTAATCCTCCAAAACCTAGGGAACCATTTGTTATTTGGGTCCCTCCACCTTCAACAAGTAACACCACAGCAAACCATAGCTAAAGCCCACCTATAGTGGGCAAAACTCAAGGGCTAGCAAGAAACCATCATCTTAATGGAAATGAAAGAAACTTGTCACAAACCAAAAAATAATCCAATTGAAGTAAATCAACAAAGACCTACACCAAGATCAACCACATCCATGGACAAGGGGTCCAAGGTGCATGGATTGAGACCTAAGCCACAAACTCTAGGAAGGTTGGAGGAGGTGAAGACCACTAAGGCTAAAAGTATGCATGCTAAGGGGAAGAGCTTCCTTGTAATGATAGAATAAGACAAATGGTTCCTTGAGAAAAAGAACATAGTACTAAACTTATACAACTTGGTCATGACCTCTCATGCACACAGGAACACACTAGCTCAAGTGTTGACCTCTATCACTGTGAGCAAAGACATGTGAGTCAACAATGAATTGATCTACTCTATCATTGAACAAAATTTTCTTAGGGAAAATGAGCCTCAACCAATGCTCAACTTGTATGATAGTGAGGTGAAGATTGACTCTAGAAATGAAGAAGTGCTATATGCTCCTCCTTTTATCACCATACATATTGGTAAGTATAGAGTTCACCATGTTCATATAGATGATGGGACAACAACTAATGTGGTACCATTTTTAGTTGTCTACAAGCTAGGAATAACTAAGAATATCCAAGCAATCGCTACCTTAGCACTTAAATCATTCAATGGATCATGAGGAGAAGTACAAAGTTCCATCACTTTGGACTTTGTATTCAATGAATAGTTTTCCACAACTATCAAATTCCTAGTAGTTGAAGAGACACCTAGGTTCAACTTGATCCTAGGAAGGCCATGGTTAGCAAAGCTTTGGGTAGTTTCATCTCCTATACATTAGGATATTCACTTGTGATACAAAGGTGGGGAAATTATGATTCATGGGAACAATGTATCAACACCATCGATTAACTATGTCAATATTGATTGAGGTTTAGAGATGGAGTTTCAAGAGGAAACAACAAATACTTAGATTGGGGCAAATAGTAAGGATAAAAATGATGCTAATGATACCAACTCCATGACACTAATTGACCACTAAAAATGCATGAAAAGGGCCATGCTAAATAAGAGCATTGATGAACATAAGGTTGTGCAAAGATGATTTGTTAATATGTCAAAGATCAAACAACAAATTTGCAATAAACACCTCATCCTCTCTCTTGTTAAGGATTTTTGATTCACTTTCACAACATTATACCATGTTTAACTATTGATTTTAGCCTTATACACTCTCTCAAGAGCATTCCATACTAGGCAAATATGGATCATCATCCACTAAGACCTAAAACTAGCACTATGGCTTGCCAAGGCCTAAAACTAGTGAATCCATGGTCTTCTAGGGCCTAAACTTGCATCCAAATAACCCTTGGAATGGATTCTAAAAATCAACCATGACCATAGAAAATTATTCCCTTTCCATTTTTGGTAATTACAATCAACATACATGAATCCTAGACCCTGGTAGGGGGTAAAACCTTAATAAAACTTGTCACTTTGGGCATCAACATTGGGGCAAAATTGGCCAAGAATTACCCAAGGGGATATGGAATTCATACTCATCCTCTAGTGCCCACCTAACCTTATTTCAACCCTTGGAGTGGGTCCACATGATCTAGAACCACTATAGTCATCCTTGGTAGTCCCAAAACCTCATAGAATCTAGTTGAAAGTGTTCAAAACCTTAGGATTTGATGGATCCATGTTGGGCAATGTGGATCCAATGTGGATGGGTGGGGGGATGATCAAAACTACTAAAATTGATTGCCTAGTAGCCATTTTTCAAACCTAACACTTCTTGATTACCTCTAGTAACCTAAGTTTGCCTTGAAATAAGTTGATTTTGCACCCATAGCCTTCTTCACATTGGTGAATCCCCCCTCAATGCTACCTAGCATGAAGATAGTGTGAAAGCCATGGGTGTATGCAATAAAACCAAATTTATAACCAAAAATATCCTAATAAACTACCCTTCTGACCTGTAGACCCTATCAAGCCTTTCAACACCTTTAGATGCCCCAAAATTTGTTAAAAATGACATAAGATTATCATCTCCCCCTCATCCATGTTGGAGCCACCATGCCTAGCATGGAAAAAGAGGGGATGATTACATGAAGCACCTAGAAGCCTCCAAACTAGTGGATTTTGACACCAAATCTCAGCCATCAACACTGGTAACCCTAGAGGCTGACATGCATGATCAATTTGCTATTAAAAGAGATTAGATCTAATATTTTTGATTTATCCATGTTGAGGGAGAACTTATCGATGTTGGGTAGCATGGAGCCAACATGGATAAAAGAGGCATAATAAAAAATTCTCAAGAGGTTCCTTGAAATAGGCATGTGTCAACTTCCTTACCCTCTTGGAGACCCCAATAACCCAAAACCTACTAAAATTGACTTCATTTTATGGTTTTCTTTACTTCTATGCTTAACACCCCATCATCCACATTGGTTAGCATGGATCCAATGTAGATTCATCAAGGAAATTTCATGGGAGATCATAGAGGCACCAAAATGACTCTAACTTATGTTATCCTCATCCTACAATCTTGTTAGAACCTTCTGGAGCCTCCAGATCCCCCAAAATTGACCAAAGTGTCATAAAAACTATCATCCCCCACATCCACATTAGGGCCACCATGTCCATACTAGAAAAAGAAGGGGGGGGGGGGCGGGGGGTGGAATGATTGCATGAGGTATCAAGGAGCCTCAAAATTACTTTTTCAATCCAAATAGCCCAAAAATAGCCTCAAGAAGTTTGGATTGCAACAGGGTCTCCTAAGACTTAAAACTAGCACCACAGCCTAACGAGGCCTTAAATGGGCAATATGGCATGTCAAGGCCTTAAATCGATAATATGGTCCACTAAGGCCTTAAACTGGCATCATGGTCTACTATGATCTTAAATTGGCACCATGGCCTACTAAGGCCTTAAACCAGCACCATGGTCCACTATGACCTTAAACTAGCACCATGGCCTACTAAGGCCTTAAATTGGTAACATGGCTCACGAAAGCCTTAAACTAGTAACATTGGTAACCTAGGTGGCTTGGTTTTGTCATTTTATGTGGCCTATATGAATTACAACATTATAACATGCCCTATTTGCTTGGTTTTCTTGTTCTCTTGGAGTTGTGTTTGTAGGATGAAGTTTGAAGCCATCACAAGGATGCAATTCATTATAGCAGCAAGTCCCCACATGATCTAGATGTGTGAGATTTGGTGATTCTATCCTACTGTGTCAAGAGTGATTATGTCATTACCATCTCATTACCTCTCCTTGGGCCTAATACCATAGCCTAAATTTAACCATTCTTATCCTAAGTAATAATCTTGACCAATATTTGACGTTCATACATTATGACATTAAGACATCTCTTCATCATGCTCCATCCTCAAGTCCACTTGAATGTAACACATCTCATTCAATGGAAAAACTATTAAGTCCATTAAACACAATTAGTTTGATGGGAAAACCAAGTTTATTGAGTGTAACATAGCTCATTCAATGGAAAAACCATATCAAATCAACCCTGGCAATAAAACCCAATGAAGATTTGACCTAGAAAAAAAGGGAAAGTAAATCGCCAAGAAGCTAGAATGGCCTATAATGATCAAAAACATTGGTGGTTGAAATCATTGAGGGATCAATGGATCCATAGCCTTAACCTTGCCTCCCTGAGAGGGCCTTGTTGGAAATGAAGGTGAAGCATCCTAAATGATCTTGTCGATCAAATAGGGACTTTGCTAGTTGCAACCAAGGCAATGGATGCAACTAGGGGGTGGCATGGTTAGTTGAAATGAAAATGTAAACAATATGTTGTACAATGTGACAATGTGTGAAAAAGTATAGAAAGATGTAAGAAAATGCTAGAAATAGGAAAGATAAATGAAACACCACCCCAAATGGAAGTGTAGTTAACTTCAAAAAGGTCTTATAAGGTACATAGTGTACAATAGGTGTAGTGGAAGTGTAGTCATTATCTCGATGGTGTCAGGTCATGAAGTCTAGTGCTTGTTGTGATGAACTATGCCTACTAGGTTGGTCACTATAGTGTACTGTGCGATATTCTATATGGCTGCAACAAGGCTACAATAGGTCATGATGTGCAACTATGCCTCTCTACTAGTGTGGTGTGCTCTAGGTCTTGTTCACCCAAGAAGCTAAGTGCCAAGATGTCAAAGTGCCAAATGCCAAGTGCTTAAAAAGGCTCACGTCCAAGGAATGCCAACCACTTGGGAATGCCAACAGTTAGGGAATGCTAACTATTAGGGAATGTCAATAGTTAGGGAATGCTAACCATTAAAAGTTTGGGGGTCTAGGGGTGCAAAAGAAATGCAAACTACTAATCCTAGTTGTTGAAGGAGTGTTGGAGCTGAGGTGAAGGTTGATGTCGAGCTCTAAAGGCTTTTAGAGTTTGTTAGAGGCTTATTTGTAGTGTTATGCTGGCTATGCTCTAGAGCATAGCACAACACTTAGAAAAATTTGTAATTGCAATGCTAAAGCTTGAAATTGGTGGTGTTTCATTGGTCCCTCTTTGTTTATGTCTAGAGGAGTGGCCCAAGAGATGTTGACAAAGAATCACAAAATGCCATAGTAGATGCGACACCAACATTGCTTGTTGGTACAAGATCAGATGTTGTTCCACCACATTCAAGAATGCTATGGATAAGGGTGTGCTGGGGCAAAGGGTGTAGGCAATGTGCTAGGGAGATGAAATGCAAGTAGAGAAAGTAAAATGCAAATAGTGTATTTTGATGCAAGATGTGAAGTTATCATTGTTGACAATGAACATGATGTGAAGTGGCTTGCCCCTAAAGCATTAACCTCTCATTGAAGTACTCATGAGAGAGTCAAAGTTGATTCAAGGCTAGGCTAGCTGCAAAATTGCAACATTGTCAATTTTCTTGGGGATGTGCTTTCCTCCCCTTTTTTCTTTGTTTTTTTAATATTTTACTCTTTTTTTAGTTTTTTCTTTGCTTTCTTTTTTCTCTCTTTTTTTTTCCTTTTTTTTTTGCTTTATTGCGAGGTGAACCTCCATTGGGTTCAGCTTACTTCTAAATGCTAGCTACAAGTTGACCATCAAGTAGATGGTCTTTGTTTTGATGCAACCACATCACTTCTATAGGATAGGTGTTTCCTCCTAGGGATGAGTTGTGTTACATCCACTTGGGTTTTGACCAACCAACAGAGGCTTCCCATGGGGTGAGTTGCATTATGTCCACCATGGGTTCTATAGTTGACATGAAGAGAATGCCATATGTATCACAATGCATATGAATCAGAGGGATGTGCAATCATGAGTATGAGGGGGATAAGAGGTTATTTGGATGAAGGAGTGGATGTGCATAGGCTGTAATGGGATGAGGGGGATGTGCACTCTTGAGTGGCTTAACTAGTCCAATCATGCACATTGGAGCAATGTGGTAACTTGTTGTTGCAATGAGATGCATCTATGCATGACCACCTCCAAGGCTTCATCCTACAAAAAAAAAATCTGAGAAGACAAGAAAACCACAAAATGTGAAATGTAAGTGCAAATGCCAAATGTGAAGATGCTACAGATGTGTCAAATGCTACGCCAATTGTAAATGCTTAGTACGCTAGTTGTAAATGCTTTGGAAGCCAGTGAAAGTGCTAGTGCAATGATGCTGTGAGTGCTCTAAAGGTTGCACCAATGGAAGGTACTTCAAAAGATTAGTAGAATGGTGTGAGGTAATGATGCTATGAATGCACAAACCCAGTTTAAGATCCTGGTAGATCATAGGGTGCTAGTTTATAGTCCTAGTAGACTATTTTGTGCTAGTTTAACATCGTAGTGGACAAGTTGTTGTGATAGTTTAACATCATGACCCAAGGATGATTTGTGCTAGTTTATAGTCATAATAGACTACTACACTAGTTTATAGTCATAGTGGACTATATGTGCCAATGTTTTGCATCATGGAAGATGAGTGCTTACCTTGCTTGTGTAAGGTACGATGTTGCATATGTAGTCATGATGTGTGCTTGAAAGATCCCACAAAAATCAACTAGAAAAACAACATTAAGTGGAAACTATTTCACAAAGTTAAAATGCACAAATGAAATGAAGGTAATGCAAAAAGTAATAGTTTTAGGCCATTCTGGGCCGTGGGCTAGTTTAAGGTCTTTTCAGGCCATGTGTTTTTGTAGTTTTATGATTTTTTTTAATTTTTATGTGTTTTTTGATGTTTTTCAAATGCAATGCATAAGCTAAGTTGATGGATGCATAAACAAAGTATAAATGCAAAAACAAGGCAAGTAGTGTGTAAACTAGGTAAACAAGTGAAATATAAATGCATGAACAAATGCAACATAAGCAAAAACCAAAAATGCATTCCCCATGGAGGCAAGGGGTAAGTAGGCACTTAGCATATTTTTGGCCAAGGAAAAGTTTTGATCATGTAGTTGCTTCCTAATCAGGTGTGGATTAAGGGGAATGCAAGGCTTAGGATCCTCTAGGAGGCTATTGGCTTCAACTGCTCATTTGAGTGTATCAACCTTAGGTGTTGCATTAGTTGTCGTAGGTGCACCACCAAGAAACTCCACCTCCAACACTTGCACCATGTCGATGTTGTGGATAGCTAGATAGGAGGCATTATCAACATGGATGATAACTTGACCACCTTCATATGGAAGGTGGATTTCTTAGTATATGGGAGAGGAGACTACCCGTAGTTGAGCCTACCCAAGATTAGGTTGAAGCTTGGCATCTCCTCTATGATAGTGAAATTTGCACTAGTGAGGAATTGCTCTCCTACCATTAAGGCTAAGTTGATTGTACCCCTAACAGTGGTGTGTGATCCATTGAAGGATTTTAGACATGTAGTTTTGGTTGGCTTGATTTTTTCTACTAGGCCTAGCTTGTCGATGATGAACTATAAGACTACGTTTGTTGTTGCACCATCATTGACATGCACTCTACGAATTGTGCACTGCCCAACATGTATGCTAATGGATAGTGGAGTTGTAGTGACCTCCCCTCATTTGGGCTTGACCTTGATTGCATCATTATGGAATTCTAGGAATGTTGAACTTGATTCTTATGGTGTAGGGGGCAACATCATTGCATGGATGGATGCCTCATCTGCAGGGATGTCTTCTGTAATAGGAATGGATGCCAACATTTGGGCCAATTCTTGTCGGTGAGTAGATGAGGTCATGACCAAGTTGTACAAGCTCAACATTGTGTTCTTTTTCTTGAGCATTTGTTTCACATAGGTTAGTGTAGCTATGAAGTCCTTGTCATCAACCATTGTATTAGCCTTGGCTTCCTCCATGCAGCTTAAGAGATGATCTCTTATGGAGGGGACTTGGGCTTAGGTTGCTTAGCCTACTTGGGGGCAAGGGCCCCAGCATTTAGTTTTTGCTTACTAGTTATGGCCTTTGCTTTAGCCATGGAGGTTGTGAGGTGCTCGTTCATCCTTTTGTGCTGCCATTTAGTAGGCCTACTTGGGTTACTAATGGGGTTAGCCCTTGAAGGAGGAGGAATCAAGATGTTGCCAAGTATTGGGATTTTGGTAGGTGAGGGGCCATCACGTTGTGGAACCCTTATGAAAAATGGTGGTTTAGGAGTTGTTTTAGGGCCAACTCATTATGGAACTTTGATAATGAAAGGTTTCTTAGAGATTATTGTTGCTATGTCATGCTAGTTTAACATCTTAGGAAATGATTAGTTTGGTTGACAGTTTAATGTCTTAGTGGGTGATTGCCATGGGACCTTGACCACAAAGGGTGTTGTGGGTGCTTGAGGTGGTACTTTGATAATAAAGGGGGGCCTCTTACTTATGGAGGCCGAGGTGAGCCTTGCCTTGTTAGGAGGCACGCAGATCACAAAAGGTTGTTGCACAGGTTTGGACTTGCCACCTATGCTAATGGTGTTTATGACATAGGGGGCATTGTTTGCATTGGATTGGCTCATTATGTCAAGCAATCGTTGGCCTCATTCTATCATTCTTTGTAGGTCAGCTTGCAAAGCATGATAGTTGTTTGTACTATGACCAGACATTTGATGGTAATGACAGTATTGGTCCAACTTGAAGTGTTGAGGGACTGGGGGCTTGTTTGGTACTACTGAGGTGGGGTTCCTTAGTAGTTCACAGTACCTATCATATTTTTGATGGGTAATCTTTGATATGTGTTTGTGTTGGATTTACCCAATTTTCAAGAGTTTCTCTACCAGTTTAGAGGGTTCCATCGGTAGCGGTGTATAATTTGAGTGATCCTTGCATGGAAAGTTAGGCCTTGGGGTGGCCCCTACCGATGTAGGTGAGTTGGCACTAGAGCTGATGGCTTTGTGCACTGGGGCCTTGGGTTGCTTAGCTATTAGGCCTCAGTTGGTTTCTTTTGTGCTTGTGGCCATTATTTCCATTATTATGTTTTTCTTGCACACATGTTAGTTTTTGTAGGCCATGTAGACTAGGTCATTGCTAGTTTGTACTACCTCTTCTATGCCTTTCGTTTTAGTAAAGGCTTGGCTAAGAGACTTCAGGGCTAGGTAATATAGTTTGAACTTGATGAAGTCATTTATTACACCCTTAAAGATGGCCAGTAGGTGCGTCTCTACTAGGGGTTTATGAATTTTCTCAGTGCGACGTTCCAACATTGAAGGAATTTTGGCATGGGCTCTAGGGGCCCCTACTTGACCTACATGAGCTAGTCAAGGGTTACTTTAGGCTTTAGGTTGTACTTGAAGCGTGTCACAAATTAGCTTATGAAATCCTCCAAAGAAGAGATTGAGGCCTTCAATAGTGCATGATACCAGTCTAAGGCCTTGCCAATGAGTGACATAGAAAACACATGCATGATGGTGTGTGGCCACGCTTGAAGAAGTAGGCACTTAGATCAAAATATGACCAAGTGTGCATTGGGGTCTCCTTCACCATTGTACTTGGTGAGTTGAGGTAGCTGGATCTTGATTGGAAGGGTTAGAGGTGGTACCGTAGGACTTATGGGATCATCTTGGTAGAAGTCCACCACCTTGACAGTGTCGGAGAAGGTAGTGTTGAGTTGATTGATCTTCTCCATCAAGCTTTGGATCAGGTAGAATGCCAGATCCGAGCTTGGGGATGTGCTAGCCAATTTCATTGGCTAGGCTTGCATTAGGTGTACAACATAGGGTTGGATTTTTGATTGTGGAGTTTGCCAGTTTAAATTTGTAGTAGATGGGCATTGTCAGTTTAACATCATAGCAAACGATCATTGCCAATTTGACATCATAGTAGATGGGTTTAGTTGATGTGTTGGTTGATGGATGGGTGTGGTGATTGAGGTGGGCCACACACGAGTGGATTAGATAGATACCATGGGCACTAATGAGACAAGTAGGACATGGGATGCCTAAACCATCTAGGGCTGGGAGGTGGACCTTGTGTGAGCATAACATTGGACAAATGCAATGGTCTCTTGCAAAGAAGGTTAAATTGACATGGTTACCATTTTAGAGAGGACAGGTGGATCGAATCGAGGAGGGACTATACTAAGTCTATCGGTAGCAGAAAAATGGCTAAAAATATAGAAAAATGACTAAGTGTAAAAATGTTGAAAAATGGCTAAGTATGGAAACTACAAAACATATACTAAGTGTAAAACTACAGAAAATTGGACTAAGTATGAAAATGTAGAAAAAATGCTAACTATGAAAGCTATTGAAAATGGCTAACTCTGGTGTTATGCTCACTATGTTGGAGGTTACTCTTCTTTGAGAAATTGTTATGCTCTTTAGAACATCAAAAGTTTTGAATGCAATGGGTACATTGGGGCTTTCATCCTACGGGGTTCCATGGGAACTGATGACTGGGACCGATCTATATCAACCGGTGGTGGAGAGACCATGTGGGACAACAATTAGAAAATGCAGAAGGAAATGGTGAGGCCCTCCTTCTAGCATCAAAAAACTATAGCAATTGAAAAAATCAGTGGTTGGAATCATCAAGGGATCAACGGAAGCACAACCTTAACCCCACCTCCATGCAAGGGCCTTACTAAAAATAGAGGCAAAGCAGCCTAAATGGTCTTGTCGATCAAATAGGGACTTTGCTAGTTGCAACCAAGGTAGTGGATGCAACTGGGGGTGGTGTGGTTAGCCAAAATGAAAATGTAAGCAATACATAGTACAATGTGATGATGCATGAAAAAGTGTAGAAAGATGCAAGAAAAATGCAAGAAAATTCTAGAAACAAGAGAGAGAAATGGAACACAACCCCAAATGGAAGCATAGTTAACTCCAAAAAGGTCTTAGAAGGTACACAATGTATAATAGGTATAGTGGAAGTGTAATCACAATCTTAATGATGTTAGGTTGTGAAGCCTGGTGCTTGCCATGATGAACTGTACTTACCAGGTTGGTTGTTGTAGTGTACTATGTGGTGTTCTATAGGGCTACAATGGGGTTGTAGTGGGTTGTGATGTGAAACTCTACCTCTCTACTAGTGTGGTATGCTCTGGGTCTCGTTCGCCCATGAAGCTAAGTGCCAAGATGCCAAAGTGCCAAATGCTAAGTGCTTAAAAAGGCTCACAGCCAAGGAATTCCAACCACTTGGGAATGCCAATAGTTAGGGAATGCCAACCATTGAGGAATGCCAATAGTTAGGGAATGCTAACTGTTAAAATGTTGGGGGTCCAGGGGTGCAAAAGAAATGCAAACTACTAATCTTGGTTGCTAAAGAAGTGTTGGAGTCGAGGTGAAGGTTGATGCTAAGCTCTAGAGGCTTTTAGAGGTTGTCAGAGGCTTCTCTGCAATGCTACATTGGCTATGCTCTAGAGCCTAGTGCGACACTTAGAAAAAATTTCAGTTGCAATGTTGAAGCCTAAAATTGGTGGTGTTTCAATAACAAATTAATAACTTCAAACATGTAAAGGGAGAAGCCTAGAGGCCAAGGAGACTTTGGAGCAAGATGTTGGATTCTCAAATGCATTCACTAAGTGACCAACATCTCAAAGAACAAAGTGAAAATACCACTAATTAACTAACATGTCAATGCCATAGCCATGATGTCAACCATGGAATGCATTCTTAACCTTCATAATTCACTTCTTATAATCCCATTATCATTACCATTCCCTCATCATAGCCTTATCCCATCATCACAAGCAATCTTTGGCATGGTTCAACATGATTGGATAAAGCACAAAAAGGGAATGTTGGTGGTGGACTTGCAGTTGTGTTTTGTATTCTTTGTTAGTGCCTCTTAGGTTAATCCTCTAGACACCAATAAACAGGAACCAATGAAAACCAAAATTTGCATGTTGTAACCATTTTTCATCATGTAGCCCTCACCCCATAAAACCCAAGGTAAAACTCACATATTTCATACTTTTGGGGTTGAAAAATACCTCATAAGTGGTCAAAGCCTCATTTTCCAAGTGAAAAAAGTCATATAGTATCTATATTTAGGTTTGGATGGGGTGG